>VZRW01005389.1:609741-857506 GCA_013398125.1 Aegotheles bennettii
TAAAGAACTGATGCTTGAAGTCTTACTTTGTTTCTCTCCTTCATCTCAGCTTTCTCAGCAACTTATTTTTTAAGAACTTCAAGTAAGAAGTCTCTCTCCTTTGTGTTTGAAGAGTGCCTCACCTATTAAAGCCCTGGTAGGGGGCCTTATGTGCTACCATAATAGAAAGAATAATTGGATTTTGTTTTCATTCTGAGTGCTTAAAAATGAATAGTGATGAGGATGAATATTCCTTCATAAAAGTAGAATTGGCTTTTCTTCTACTGGAAGAGAGAGTATTTTGAACAGCCTAGTGTTATAGTGGGATCATAAGTGTAACCTGTGCCTTATGCTGCTATTCACACACTTCTTTCTTTACTGGCATTAGACTCATCAATCATTTTTTCCCCTCTGCGTTTGTGACTGAAGCTTTGGAAAAGCTTTTCTTTTGACATCAGCTAATTTATGGCAAATTTTTTCTCCGTTCTCTGTTGGCTGTTTACGAGAGTACTGCTTTAGGAGCTCCAGTGCACCCATCTTAACTTGTGTGCCCTCAGGAGCTGACCCCAGAATTTGTTCCTAAGGGTAGTTCTCATGTTGACCTCTTAGGAAATGGAATTAAAATTCTTACAGCAGTGTAATTGTGGTAATCTCGGGGAAGTGGATGAAGATTATTTGTGTGGCACTGCCAGGTTACTGTAGGCTATCTGCTCCCACTTCTTACTAGGGGACGGATCCAGAAGAACTGAAGGTGGCAGATACATAGGTCTGTAAACAGTTTTGGGGCATGAATTTGTAATTGGAAGGATACAAAATGAAATTAAATCACAGATTCAGAACCTAAAAGGGGAAGTAATTTTTTTCTTAAATTATGAAATTGTTAAGTTTACTACCACAAGGTGTTCTGAAGTCAAAGTTAGCTATATTTAAGAGATCTGTATAAATTCATGAGGTAAGTCCACTTATGGTTATTTAAAATGATGAGTCTTTACATTTTTAATTCAGCAAATTTATCAACTGGCTTTTGGCAGAGGATGTGAGGGGATATGCTGACATTATCTATGCTCTGGCTTATACTCTTTCCCTAAGTAGTTTCTGTTCATTACTTGTCCAAAACACAAGTCTGGATTGTGATTGCTTTGCTCTTAGCCAGGATGGCAGTTCTTGGTGTCCTACAGGGCAAGAGCACAGAGAGACTGTGGGTTTGCCCAGCCTGCTATTAGAGAGTCTAATGTCAACATTCAGTGGACATGTAATTTTTTTTAAACATAATATATGAAATTTGTTGGAGTTCTGTACACATGTTCATGTGTGCTAATGTACATTGTTCTATTTCATGCAAACTTGGTCTGGTCTATTTTGGCAGCAGTGGCTGATAGCAGCTATCTGTAGCCTAACCTGCTTGAGTGTATGCCTCCACCGTGCCACTCTGACTGCAGTCTCCCTGATTGCAGAGTATCTTTCTGACCCAGTTGTCATCATTGCACTTTAATTCACATTTTGGTTTTTTTGTTGTCCTTGATGCATCAAAAACAGTCACTCAGCCTGATCTCACAGGTAAACAGTAGACTGGATTTATTGAGTCTCAAGAAGTGATTTGGCCATGGTAGAAGAGAAATTACTTGCTTTATTCCAATGCAATGTTGAAACGTGCAAAATATTTGGCATGTTTAAAATCAGTGCTTCTTCTGCTTTAATATGTACATAAAATTGGCTAAAAATAATGAGTTTTGAAGACAAGACTTATCTTACATTTTAATCCGTAAAATCAATCCATAGCCAAGAAATAGTGGTCCCAATCCCATATATTCTTTATGTGAAAAAATAAGAAAAACATAGGCATGAAAATTGTCCCCTGTGTCTGCATTTGTTAGTGTCATAATATTTTTTTTTTAAAAATAAAACAGCTCTAGATCCTATGGGATGTGTCAACCCATCCTGGAAAGGACTGATACCTGAAGGCAATAGAGAGAAGGAGGAGGAAGGCAACCACAGCTCATGTGAATGAGGCAGCCCCAGGTGACCTGCAGCACAGCAGGTCAGCTACTCCAGCCAAATTAACACAAATTTGGCTGGAGCTTAGACAAGGAAAAGCACCTGTGCACATCCAGAAGCTACAGCTAAAGGCAACAGAGGAAGAGAGGGTGGAAGCAGGGTGGTTTATTTTGCTGAGCTCTCCAGAGGTGGATTGGTGGGACAGGGTGAGACAAGGGCATTGAAATGTCCTTTCATCAATTAACTTTTCTGAGGGGAGTGGGCAACTCTCTGCAGAAGGAGCTGTGGTTGAGGTTTCTCTTCAAGCTGTCACTTAAATTGTAAGGCAATGCTTATAGGGGAGTGACAGCAGCAAAAGGCAGTGGACTTAAAAGTGCTCCTGTTGAGTTTTGAGAATTATGCCACTTTTATTTGTGGGCAGCTCTGTTAAAGGGTTTCGCAGAATGAGACGCTTCGATTCTAATTGTTGTGTATTAACTTTCAAGGATTTTAGTGTGGTCCTTGTGGAGGGTAGAAAAACAGGACAATCTATTAATGATGTCTGGGAAATTGTTTCTCAATGAGTATTTTGCAGTAATATTTTTAGAAGAAATTTTAATTAAACCTTTATGCATATTCACCTTTATAGTCTATATCCATCTCTTAATGCATTAATTGCTTGGAGTCTAGATTTGCCTTTTAATGCAGTAATTGCAATTCAAAAATATCTGTTGAAACTCTGTATGCTGCCTCAGACTCTGGAATAAAAAAATAAAAAGACTTAATTTCAGAAACTAATATACATTTTTAATCCATCTTCATCCAACATTAAAAGCACTTTGTTTTTAATAAACTTGAGGGTGAATGAGAAATCATTATGTTCCTGTGACTAATATGGAAATGGGTTTCTGTCCTTTGAAATGTATAGCCTACATACAAATGAAAATGAATTTTCAACCTGGAAACAGCTTTATTGACACTTTAAAATGGAGTGAGAATGGCAAAGTTCCCTAAATTGAACCTGGAGAAACAGAGATGCACTATTAGTTTTAATAAGTCATTTTGTTGTCAGTGATCTAATAATTACTGTAAATTGTACATGTAACAATAATCCCTGAGTGTTACTCATTATAAGCAGTTAGTCAATGATGTGATAAGCTAAAAGCGTAAGGTGATAAGGAAGGTGGTTAATTTCAGTAGTGACTGATTTCCCACAAAGTACAGTGTCATAATTTATATGCCCCGCAGAAGTTAAAATGGCAATAATTTTGCAAATGCTGTCTGCATTCAGTTACTCTTTCACTAATGGAAAACTACAGATATGCACAAATCCAAAGTGTTATTTTGAATTATTTGAAAAATATTGTATCTTGAAACCACCAATGTGTATTAATAAATAAAGGAAGCAGTCATGATCCAGAACCCAGGGAAATGAAAGGGCATAACGCTACTGACTTAATTAGACAATCAAAAATAAATTATTGATCTGCACAAAGTGTTCTTAAGTTTTGCAGTGTAGCTAAGATAAGGCTTGAATAGGCACAGATGCAACATATAAAAAATTTGTTTGGATTTGCTTTTTTGTTTTTGAGTCCTATGTGTTCTTTAAAATATTTGCTCTTGACTTCCATCAGTTATTTAGGATGTGGTTGCTCTAGGTATTCATATCTCCTGCACTTCAGAACTACTTTGAGTCTTTTTGAGTCTTTGCTTGGTGTCCTGAGTGACATGTGCCATAGTGCAGAACTGGCTCAGGAGCAGCTTTGGGTATATGGGGTTGTGCCTGGGACTGAACAAAGTCTGTCTCTCACCATGGCTATACAGTCCTAGGAAGGGCCTTTGGTCACATATCCCAGGCACACTAGGTATGCTAAATGACATACCCTGGGAGCTGTAATTACCGTGCAGGAACAGATCCTTTTTATCCTTCTGTCCCCTTCAAAGCCCTTTTCTTCATTATTTACCAGACCCATGCAGGAAGAGCAGGAGGATAGGACTTATATCTGTCAGCTCTCATGGGCCATTCTCTAGATATCCACAAGCTCTGAGCCTAGCCCAGGCTTTCTCATTTAATGGTGTAACCAGGTATAATTAAATTTAGTATCATATATAGAGGCTACTGGCTCCTGTCTGAACTTTGTCTAAAGATTTATCATTGTAATAAGATTATACTAATAATTGCATTGAGTTTGTCTTAGCTTAAAATGTTTTTGCTAATCAGGGCACCATTTGCCAGCTTGGTAAATTACCTTTTACTTGTATTAAATGGAAAAATTATGTAAACTGAAAGCACAGAGTAATAACTGTAAAGAACAATCATGTCTGTAACTTGAACAGAGATGGCCAATTACTTAACTTCATGTGGAGAGGGACTCTTTTGCTAGGGATCTGTCAGTACCTTCAGATTTAAACAACCAAAATTATCAGTAGTCTTCAAATTAGACATAGAAAAGGAATGAATTATTGTGACAAAATGAGAGTAGTATGTATGGGAATGACTGTATATAATAACTCTAAAATGGAAAACTTTGAGAAGTGATGCTTAACTAAAGCTGTCTTTGTCTTGGCATTAATAGGTAATGTGTGTTTAAATGAGCAAGTGAAAACTGTAATTTAAAAACTTTTTCAGAGAAAAATAGCTTTTTTTCATCAAAATGAAGAACTTGGCATAAGTTTGATTTCAACAGGGTTGTTTCAAAACACCAATCTCTTTCTATCAAGAGTTAAAAAGAGTAATATTTTAAAATGTGCTCAAGTGACTTAAAGAATTGAATTGAATTCCTGAAGGTAATATAGGTGTTTTCCAAAGAAGTAGGCTTCTAACTCACCTGTGTAATTTTTCCTTTAAAAAACCCACCTACACATTTATTTTTAAATCAAATAGAAAAATGTCAGGAAAAATTTCCTGTCAGATCAGGTGTTTAACATAATCTTATATTCATTGATAGTCACAGAATTTATATCTTTAAAGAATAAGCATTAAGAAAAGTAGCTTTCATCTCTTTGTCTGAAGTCAGGTTGAAATGCTAATTTATGATAATGTGATGAACCTGAAAAGGCCAGATACATGAGTAAGATACTGGTATCATAAGCATCAACTCTGGCAGACCCTGGGGAGATGAGATGCTGTTTTCTTCATGGTCCAGAGGTTGTAGTGCACAAGGTAAGGATTATATCCTATCCTGCTTTATTTTTTGGCTGTTCTAGGACTATCTGCACCACACTGGACCCATGCTCTTTTTAGCTGCTAACTAATAATGTGAAAAACCTGCTGTTTACCATCCTGTAGAACCATCACCAGTGATGGCTTCTCTTATTCCTGAGCAGGGTCTGCTGTGCCTACAGCCCCTGCTGTTGACTCAATCCCTTGTCAATGGGTTGAGCAGTCTCTGTGCAGGACTCCCAGTTTTGAGCCCCTCTGGGCTATGGGATTACATCCTCCCTATGGCTGGGCATGTGTCTTTCTGCAGTAAGGGAAAAAAAATCCATTAAACTGTATGCACCTGTTTCAAGAATTTTCTGAGATAACCTTACACAAGAATCTCTCAAGGCAGTCAGGATTTATAGAACAATTGCAAAAAAAATTAATAATTAGATCCTTGTTCCTTTCTGCTTAGCAGTGAAAACAGGAACAATGACACACTATTATCATGGTTTTTTGGCATGTGACCTTTATGCAAAGAACAGTACTGACAGTAGAATAGATACCAAATGTGTGTGCACATAATATAGCCATAAACACTTACCTGTTCTAACAAAAAATGGATTAATATTGCTTTTAAGAACTTGCTTAGAAAACTATTTTAGACACATTGGGTAACTTCAGCTGGCTACCTCAGACTGGAATAATGCTTCCCTCATCACAAAAATAATGAAATTATTCCTGTTTGAAATTCAGTAGTGATCTGTAAATGATGAAACACAAATTGTGCAGCAGCAGGAAAAATAGCAAAAAGTGATGAAGGTCTAGACAAGTGGAGTAAAGTCTGGTAAGGTGGAGTCCTTAAAGGGCCTTAGAAAGGACAACTGCTCCTACAATGGAGAAGAAGGACACAATGTTTGCAGGATTTGGCTTCAGGCTTCACACAGAAACCATCTCAACTTTGTGTCATGCATTCAGGACAGCTCCCTTTTGTTCTTACTTGGGACAGTTGCATACCGGACTGATGGAAAAGGACACCCCTAGAAGAACCGTCCATTCCATCTAGGATAACTTTAATGCAAATTTAACTAGTTCATAATCATTGTAAAGAAAGAAGATGACTACTGTAATCTTTATCTTTTTATTAACTGTAAAACTCTATGTACTGCATTTGAGCACCGATAGCATACTTCATGCTTCTGAGAACCAAACCTGATTGTCCTTGTGCCTGCTGAGATACAGCCTGTGGTGTTTTGCATTCAGAGGTGGAACAGGATGGATTAGGACTGGGTACAGAGTCAGTGAGTCTCTAAATAATAACGTATCTGAGGAAGATCTTATGGGAGGAGAAGCAGAAACAAGAAGTATTGATGTGAGGTCAGCCAAACACTTAAAGTATGCCTTTAGGAGGATGTTGTGATAGTTTTGCAGCTAGACAGAGGAAGACTAGAGATTGTAACAATAAGCCAGAAACAAGATAAGATATCTAGTCATCAATAACATTTACTGCGTGAAAGCTCTGTCAAAGAAAAACAGTAGACTAACAATAAAAGCCAAGGATATTTTTAGGTTTTTGGTTTTTTTCCCTTAGCTTGTACAGTTTGTACTCGGTGACCTATCTCATCTCTGTGTGTGGTAAGAATATCATCCAAAAAAGAAATTTAAACTTGCAGTTTCTATTTGTGAATTAAAGAATTTCTGCAGAATAGCTAGCAGCTGCCTTTAGAGAAAAGTACAAAAATTAGATCAATTATTAAAGAGGAGTTGCTGAACTTTGGATCATAAGTCTCATGGCTGAAAAATGTAGATGTATTAAATTTTAGTGCCACCCACACACAGAGTCATCATGGTTATTGCAATTAAATATATTATTGTTAATGCATAATATAATTATAAATTTTTAGAATGATAATTAATATAGCTTTTAGTATAATGCATACCTAGAAGTTAATCATCTCTGCATATGAGTGGGATGAAGTAGTCATTGGTAGAGAACCTCTAATTAACACTATAATATTAGGCAATTATCACTATAATATTAGACATACCTAACAAGCAGCAGCATCCCATAAGAAAAAGCTCAGGAAAATAGAAAACACAGCATAATGGACCAGATCTTCAGTGAGAGAGATCCTCTGTGGATGGTGTAACTTCTCCAAAGCCAGGCAATGTGTCCACAAGCAACATGATGAAATAAGCACAATTCTGAAGGATACCATTTTCCAGGGCTCTTAGTTTTGTTGATTTTTGGAAATAGTTCATTGTAATGTCATTAATTTGACGTTATCTCAAATTAGGGTGTTAGTGTAGTGCATAATTATGTTTGACTATGGTTATTCATCATGTGTTTGATTATATTCATTAACTTAATTCCTATGACTCTGAGCTGGCCGGAGGTGGCCTCAGTCAAAAGAACTGTTGCATCAGTCCGGATGTATTTCCCCACTGTGGGTATAAAACAGGAGTTTGGAACTAGGCTTATTCAGTATTTATCTGTCTTCTACATGAAAGATTCAAGATCATTAGAAATATGGGTCCAAGTGTTCATTCTGAGGTAGTCCAGAGGTGAAAATCATACTGCTGGTACCTGAGCTGAGAGCAGTATTCAATTTTTGAACCTGTCTAGCTTTGGGGTTCTTTCCAGTCAGAGAAAGCAGTGAAAAAGTATTAATCCAATCTCTTCTGTTGTATTTTGACCACTTTTCCTCTATACTCTTCTCCTGCTTATTTGGCTTCTAAAATATCAAAATCAAAATTACTTTTAGCTTTGTTTGCTTGTTCAAAGCAGTTTTGTGGAAAGATCATATTCCTTTCAGCAGTTTAGCTTTCCAGAACACAGCTATTTATCTTTCATGTTAAGGGTATTTTCCTTCATGGGATTCTCCTCTGAATATTGCAATCATTTACAGCAACAACAACTCTTGTAAAGAATGGATAATGTCTATTGTGAAATTCATGACTTTAGATCAGGGCAAGGAGCCAGGATGGGGTATTTAGTGGTGTGGCCTCAGAGAATGTGGAGGATTGTCACTGTGTGATGAGTTAGGGGTGTGAGAGATATTTGCAGCAACTGAAGAAAACCTGAGCATGCAGGAGTTGCTGCTGCCTCCTCTTTGGCTATGTGTGCTCCTGCTCAATGAATGGGTATGTGCTGTGGCTTCATCCAATGAAGTGAATGAGAAAAGTACTTAAACTGTGTTATCAGACTTCTTGATTTATGTAGTGATTCCTGCATGAGAGTGATTAACTGGCTGGGTTTCAAAGCTTTTCAGCCTTTAAATGTCTGCCAGCATCTCCCCTCACCAGGGAGTCTCCTGTACTAATCTAGACTAAAATTGCAACACAAATTAGTGTGTAACTCATGTGAGTGATGCTTCTGGATCCCACTGTGCTCTGGATCTGGACCTTTGGTATCTTCTCTGCTGAATCTTCAAGGACAGACCTTTCCCAGAGACTTGCTAATCTAGGATTTTTAGATGTTAAGCAAGCTCCAAAATCTGGAAAAATGATGTTTGTAAGTGTTGATATAGGAAATGTTCATTCAGCTCTGGTCAAACCTCAGATATGCTGCTGCTTCCTTTTCTGTGCCATGACAAAGATGTGGTATTTGAGTCTCTGAGTGTTATTGGAGATAAGGTATGGCTTTTTAGGGCACAAATCAACTTTAGCCTTCAGTAAAGTTGTTCACTTGTGACAGCTGTACAGGAGAGATTTGTTCAGCTAAAAATAAGAATCTAAGCTTTGGCTTATAAATGTTTGATTTGTCCAAAAGAAAAGAGAACATCCTATATGGACTGTTCTCATCTTTTTTTTTCACCGGTGTACCTACGTAGAACTTCATACTGTCGGTTCTTCATCACCTTTACACAGAAATTTCAGATGCAACCTCAGGTATAAACACAAACCAGAGTCTTCTCTCTGCTTTCTACTCTTTACAGCATATGAGCTTGTGCAGTTAATCTGCTTCTGCTTATATGGCAGGAGCTGAAGATTTTTTCTATATAAACCAGTTCATATCTTGGTCAAATCTAATGCATTACTTTAGTTTCTATTTCCATGTTTATATTCGTATATTAGAAAGTTTCTTTTCAGCAGCTTCACTGTAATAATTGAGCCCAAGTTATTAGTCGTAAGTGGTCAGTAATAGTCAAAATACTATCCTCAATGTTACAAAAAGTGTCTCTTTCGGACAGGTGAAGTGGCAGAACTGAAGGTGCAGGAAGTAATTTTTCACTGGCATGCTCTCAGCTATTATCTGAACATTTACACTAAACTATTCTTTAGCAGGAGCCTGAAATAGAAGACTTGTGATTCATTCTCAGCTATTTCAGTTGCAGATTGAACAGAGAAAAAAATCTGGGGCTGTTAAAATGCAAAAATTGAGGTATCCTCAAATGAAAGAGGTGGGCTGCAGAGTTTTGTACTAGATACTAAGTGATGGTTAGGGACATTCTACCCCCTTCCCCCCAAGCCCCCAGCCATCTCCATTTATATTCTGATATTGTTTTGGTCTGTTCTTGTGGACAGATGCCATGTTTTGCTTTTTCTGCTTTGAAGGCACCTTTCATGTAGGAGTAAGCTCTGGGGAAGTGATTCCATTCACTGTGATGGTCCAGCAGACCAGCCTAATGTGTATGTGTCCCTCTGGTAGTTGGTACAACGTTGGTTTTAAAAATAAAAGACTGAAAGCTTGATAGAAAACTCCACTGACCTACAGCAAGTCAGTGAGAGCTTTTAGTGACTTCATTGAACAGATAGGCCACTGTGTTCTGTACTAGCTATAGTTTAAGGTCAGTGGTTTAATATTTGTGTATACAATGTCTTACATGTATGTAGCGAGGTGCGAACTTGCTGTGTGGAAGAGTAAGAGATGTGGCATACTGCCAGATTCAGACTTGGTTACAAAAACACTTCCTGTAAGCTGTGAGTTGTGCTCACAGCTATAGGAGTAGCAAGAGAGATGGTGGGCTGGGTTAGCTGGCAGTAAAACACGAATTGAAACTAATAATGTGAAAGCCATTAGAGAAGCAGAAAATTGAGTGGTGAACATCAGTCAGAGCAGGAAGGAATTTAAGTGATGCAGGAGAAAAGAACTTCTGTGCTGAATATGGCTGATCGTTAATAATTACACATAAGCTTTTCTGCAATAGTGAGTGTCAGACATAAAAGATGTTTTGGTTTGTTTTTTCTTGGGTTTTTGTTTTTAATGGCATTTGGAATCTATGGAATTATCTTGATGGAGAAATCAAGTGTCTGAAAGAGACTGTGAAAGTTCTCACTTAAAATTCTTTGTAAATATGAACTTCATGCTTCTTGATCCAAGTATAAAAAAGGCAGAGTTTAAAGTCCAAGTAGTAATAGAAGAAAAAGATACTTTCCAAACAGTTCTATACTTGCAAATGATCTGATACTTGAAGTCAATTAGGATATGTCTGTAATAGTATTTTGATGGGATTGAAATTTTTGATGCAAAATTTCAAGATCTGGAAAATATCTGAAAAGATCTATGCATCTAGGTCCTCTCCCAAATTAATTCTGCTATGGGTTCCTCCTGAAATCAGAGATGTGTTCAAAGGTGTCACCTATATAAAGCTGAAAGAAACTCATATTCTCTTGAATCATCACCTTGTACCTCACTTCCAAACTAATTTTTTATAATAGCCACAATTCAGGGATTAGGACAACAATGATGTTCAAATAAAAAAAACCCCTTAATTTCCTGTTTCTTTCATCTAAAATTATCCCGGAATGCAATTTGTATCATCTTTTGTGTTAAATAAAATAATTCTTAAACTAGATTTTTTAGGAGATCTGTAGATGTGTATGTTAAAAAAAATAAATTCTGTCTAAGTATTAGCATCAATACACTGCATCACTTATTTAATATCCGCTTAATTCCAATGAAAAGTAGAATTAACCATATATATCATTCCTTTGAAGCATCTAGCAATGTTAAAGTTAAAAAAAGATAAATTAATTCTAGGTGGAATGGAAATGTAGGGGTTGCATGTCTGGCTGAAAGTGGGAGTTAAAGGTATTTTTGAGAGAAGGATTTATAGTGGTTTGGTATGAGTTATAGGTTTGGCCTATTTTTTTATCAGTATGCTGGTGCAGACCACACTTGGATAATTTCCAGTAAATTCATACTTCACAGAGTTTTAAGAAAATATGAAATCCATCTTGCATTTACAGGTGTTCTGAAGTTATATAAAAATAGCTATTTTTTTGTGACATCTTCTCTTGTTTTAATATGCTAAACTTCCCCTCAACTGTTTAGAAATATTTTGTATATTATGGAAGGAACATGTTTTTCTTTGTGACTGACTGTACCTTGTTAGCACCCATTTAAAAAAAAAAAATGAAAGTAAACTCAAATCTTGGCATAATAATACTCCAAATACTTTAAAGGCTATGATAAGAACAAATCGGTCAGTCTGTGCCTATAAGTTTCTTTGGAATTTCAAAGCATATGCAAGAGTAGTAAAAGTAATTGGAGGCACACAGTTGTGGTGGGTCAGCATAGTGTGTGATGCAGGTTGATCCTAGTGCAGGTCCAGTCGTGGACTGTCTGGGAGCCCTGGAAAAATTTTCTTAACTACCTGTGTCTGCTCTTGCCTTCCCACCCTTGCTTTCATAGTACATTAATGACTTGAATTGAAATGCATCTTTGCATAACACGATGCAGTGTAGCTCATGCCTTTGTTCTGCTTGTGGAATACTCTGGAAAGTGTAGAATGAAAAATTAAATTAGAACCTGTGTCACAGTTTCCATCACATGGCCTGAACTTGGTCTTCAGCACATAATTGTGCGAAAGTGTTTGTTCAGTGGTACATCAAGAGGGATATCTGTGCATTAACCACTTATGGTATGCAGCTTGCAACAGCCATCTGCTCAAATTCCCTTTTCACTGTGACCAATCTGAGTCTAAAATATTGGTAAACAATCTCTGCTGCTAAATTAAGACTAAAAGAATAAATAGAGGAATGAATGTAAACAATAAATTTCCCAGACGTTCATACTACATGTGCTCCTGTTAATAACACTGTGATAAGGAACATTCAAAATCTGACATATGTTATCATTGATTTTAAGTGATATGAAGGATAATTTTAGGTAGGCTAGCATAGAGATGATGAAAATATACTCCCAAAGAACTCATCTACCCACAGACAGCTTAGTTGCTATGTGTTGTTATGACTTGTGTAGCTGTAGATAAGGTATCCTGCACTGTTAGTTACCTCCGAATGTGTTGCTGCAGATAGTATTTCCCAGGGGTAAAGCAAAATTGTTTTGATGATTTTTGTAATCAAAGAACAACCACTTCTAAATAGCTCCTGTCTAATGTTTCAATGTTCTGAAGCTCCTGTCTTTGGCAAAAATGAAGAAGGGTTAAGACAAAAGCCTTTGTTTTCTGTCTGCTCTTCATTATCATCTCTCTAGTCCCTCTAACAAAGAGGCACAGATTTGTGAACTGCAGTGCCTTACAGAAGAGGTGCTTTCCTGGAAACTGGTTTCTGAACTGAAGTCAGGGCCTACTTGGTTGTCTATACAGAAACTGGAAGAAGGACAGTCTGCCAGGCATGGGGCAGTGAGGGTCCGTCCATGATGGAGCAGAAACAAGACACATCAAAACAGGGCTTAAAGCAGCTTGTTTTGGTACAGAAAGCACTGAGCACAGCAGTGAGGAGCTGAGGAAAAGCTGTAGAAATCTGGATTGGGTTTAATGTGTATACTCCAAGCAGCTAGCCAGAACGAACTCTATGTTGCTGTGGGTATATTGCTGTTGGTACCCAAGTTGGAGGTTTTAAAACTACTTGGAGGTTTTAAAACTACTCAGTTCTGTGAGTTGCAGTTTTATCTTTGGCTCCAGGGTAGACGTGCGCAGAGGCAATAGCCCCAGACCGATATAACTCATTGTTTTAAAGTAAACATATGGTAGAAAGAGAAAAAGAAGCAATTCCTAGAGCTGGAACAATTTATCCAGCTAGTTAAGAGCATTTGGTGAAGTTTCACATGCAGTCCCCCTGGGTGCATGTACCAGGTTGGCTTTAGACACAAGCAGTTCAAATGAGTGTTTTGCTGCCATACACTGGGGGTGGGGGTAGGACCCCAGTGTCAACAGACTGCTGTGTGCTTCATGAATTCCTTACATCTGTTGATGGGTGTCAGGAGGATGCTATCACCTGGTCTGCTGAACTCCATAATCTGTTACTGTCTGTGAGCAGAGCTGTTGTGGGCTCTCTGGAGAGCTCAACAGTGCCTCAGGCACCACAAAGATCTTCTGATGATAAAATATAAGAAAGGGAAGTGAGAGATGAGAAAAATAAGGCTTGGACAGGGCCAGAGCATTAATTTAAGTCTTTAAAGGGGAGATGTAGGGGGAGAACTCTATCTCCAAATCTTTCTTAGGAAATCTGTACTTAAATAAAAGAAACATCCCTTTTCTGAACACTTCTCTGGCTCAACCAAATGATTTGGGAATTTTTGCTACCTTACCCCTCCTCTCTAAGCTTTGTGAACTTAAAGGCTCTCTGAAAATTTCCTCTTAAAATCTGGCAGCTGACAGGTTCTGCAGCCTCCAGAAACACCTTTTAGTGAGAATGAGATCTGTGATAAGGTGTGTCAGAAACAGAGAGGACTTCTTTGCAGTTTCCTTGTGTATAGGCAGAGACACTGAAGGAACACAGATGTCCTCAAAGTAAATGAAGAGACGATGTGTTGAAGAGATGACTGCTGAGAGGAGTGCCTGTCATCACAGGCATGGTAATAAAAATATTTGTAAAGCCTTGTTCTACTGATTGGAGTTAAGTCAGTGGAAACCTTTTTCCAGTGTCCGTTTGATAGTTGCTTCCAGCTCTTCCGTCCTTTGAGCAAGCCCTTCTCCCAGGCCAGCGGCCATACAGTGCTATGACCTTGGTTTAGATAATTTTGTTCTCTCTCTCATTTCTGTCTTGCTTTCTCTGCTCTTTACATGTTCTGCCACCCTACGATCTCCAATGAATTGAGTAGTTTGACTTTCAGGGACATTAATTAAACTCCCAGCCTTAATGCTACTTTAATATTTTCTGTTGTAATTTGATTTTTATGTATGCAGTTGTCTTGATCAAAATGCCAACATTTGTTGTAATTTAAACACAGTGGTGTCTGATGCTTAGATTACCAAATGATGGCGGCATCTTAGATGATACGATTTCACATAGTTACAAGAAATGCTTTGGTTCTTGACCCGTGTAAACAGTATTTCATACAACTGTGAAGGCAAGAAATTACATCTTTTTACCACAAATGAAGTTATGTAGCAAATCTAAGAACAAACAAAATATACCTTTTGTCCAGACATAAGGTGTACTTACATTTGGAGATCTCAAAACATTACTTTAGGATTGATGCTATTTATCAAGTGCTTATGTGAGACATTTGTGCGTTGTATAATGTTCTGGACATAGAA
Organism: Aegotheles bennettii; assembly: GCA_013398125.1. Classification (NCBI taxonomy): domain Eukaryota; kingdom Metazoa; phylum Chordata; class Aves; order Caprimulgiformes; family Aegothelidae; genus Aegotheles; species Aegotheles bennettii. The sequence goes on from VZRW01005389.1 coordinate 624,286, forward strand.
ATGTGTATTTTTGATATCTTGCAGTGAAAAGGTTAATTGGAAACTGTAAAATGTGTCCATGCCATTTTTCCTTACTGCTTGACTGTGGGTTTTGTCTTTTTTAGAATGCTGTTTCAGCATTTTCCTTGCTAATAAGGATTGGTGTTTTACATCATCTTAGCAAAGTGGAACATTGGGATTATATGACTGAAAATCTATATTGCCGTTTTTCATTTTTGTTATCACTCTTTCATAATTAAGCAATAAATATAAGCTATGTTAATGTGTATGATTATGACAAGCTTTCCTGCATACTGCAAAGAATGAGAGAGTAGGCGGAAAAAGATTTCAACTATCCTCTGAAAAATATAAAATTAATCTTTCAGTATGTTGCCTGCTTATCTTGAACTTGTTCTGAGCTTTTCAGTGTGCTGTAGTGGAACCACTGTGTCACACTGCTGGGTGGTTTAAGAGTTGATGTAGGCTGTGCATTTTTCCAGTCAGTGTAATGTTGGCCTGAAGATGTTTTGTGATGAGCAACAGCAAAGACAAGGAGTTTTGAATTACCGATTCTCACAAGGATGAAAACATCATCTGTTTGCCAAAATTCTGCAGAAACACTGAATTCTTCCAAACCTTAAGGAGCTTGATGGTTGTACAGGTGGGTGAGGCCAAATAAAACCTTGAGAGCAAGTCAAAAAAGGTACCGATTATTGTTCATTTCAACAGAAGGGTTGTGGAGTGAACGGTGGCTTTAAGCCAAGTGTGCTGTGTGACCCACAGCACAGGGAGGTGTTGGAAAATGCTGAGGCTGTGACCCCACTGGAGACACAAGAGAGAGCTGAGAACACTTTAGGTAAGAGTTAAGGTGAGGGAATTGTGTGTGGGTTTGTGTGCATTGTGCAGGGAAGAGATCTGAAGTGTGGAAGCAGGTGGAACGGAAGAGGGAGAGCAGGACAGGGGTGACACTGGGATTATGGATGCTCTCCAGGTGGTGAAAATAGGTATAAGTAGTACGAGAGCCAGGCTCCTGGCTGCCCATATCACATAGTGAGGTTTGTTTGGTCGCTGTCTTGGGACAACTTGTTTTGATAATTTAACACATCTGACAAATATGATTTAGATATTTGGTCCCTGTTCCCATCCTTTGCCTCTTTGTTTCTTTTTTGGCTCCTGTCTGTGTGTGTGTTGCTGTCTTGTCTGAAGTCAGCGACTCATTTTGTTTTTTGCTGCCATCACAATTTAGTTATATCAACCTTTCTAAACTTGCTGGCCTTGGGTGTGCAATTGCAGGTCAAGAGAATGTTTGAGGCATGTGACAAAAAAGGAAAACTGATTGTCCCCAAGCCACATGCCTGTAAATTTTCCAGGTAAATCAGAGAACAGAATTCTTCAGCATTTTTTGAGGGCAAACTGGCCTTGTTTACTTTTTCAGTGTAACTACAATGAAGAGATGTGATATGATTGAATTCTGTTGACTGTGTAAATCTTGTGGCTGTCTAATGAACGCGTTTCCAGGTATTTTTCTAAGAGAGAAGAAAATATATGCTTTTCCTTCTGCCTGTAGTTTCTTGAAATTTGGTAAAACAGAAAGGACAAGGTTATATGATCAGGGTAATGCCAAATCCCCACTGTTTATTCCACGAGAAGAGAGAAAGAAAAGTGACAAAAATAGTAACCTGAACCATGAAATATCTCAATTATTTAAAAGAAATGGAGTGAGTCATAGGAAGCCATAGTTTTGTTAACAGGTGCAATGATTTTTGTAATGCAGAGAGCTAATGAAGACCGGTGAGTCTAGCTTGGTTAGAAAAACATTACATTGCAACACACCGTGCTGAGTACTCTGAAAGTACTGGAGTTTCAGGAGTCTGGAGTTTCAGGAGATTTTCATCTCCTTAGACGATCTTTGGCAAATCGTTTGCATTGCTTTTGTTTCACCATATTCAAGACAGGTAGGGTAACAAAAAAGTGCATTCAAAGGCTACTGATGAAAGTGGCAGCATTATTTATCACATTAAATATACATTCTGTGCAGCTTCGTTCATGATTATGGATGTAAATTGTTGTCAAAGCTGTAGAAGGCCTTTGCTCCTCCTGCATAGATCCTCTGTGCCAACTTTCTGTTCATCATCATTAGGATTGGGGGTCAAATCTTCCCAACACTTTTTATGTAGAAGCTCTACCACTATGTTACAGCATTACAATCAGACTTTTATGCTTATTCTTCTGTTACGTTTATTTTTTTTTTCCATTACTGGCATGATTTCTCCATTTCATAATTGTGTCATCATAATTATGTAAATCTACAGATAGGTTTCTGTAAGTGTACTTAAGTTTGCTTTTATCTGTGCTCAGAAGATGTAAGAATTTGGAAAAAAACCACCTGTATTGCGCTGTGTTGGTAAAGCTCTCTCTTGAAAGCTTTATTTCTCTTCTTTGAAAAGTACTAGTTATAAGTTTTCCGCTTATGTCTTGATTAGTAGGATTCAGAGTTGTATTTGTAATTGGGGAAAAGCATTTTCAAGGTGATCTTTTTCTTTCCAAACTAACCTTCGTGACACTTCTAATAAGTTGGGCAGTAACTGAATTAATTCTGTGTTCTTGCCAGTTGCAAAAATGGATTTAAGTGTTATTTTTGAAGAACTGTGGGAACTTTCTCTCAGTTCTTTCCAGGTGAACAGAATTAACAATAATGAAAATAGTGTTTCTGAAATATGATGGCACATGATGACTATACTGATTGTGTGATGGAGTTTCTTACAGTGTGTTGTGATACATTCCTTTCAGAGGTAAAGAACCCAAACAAACACAATCCTTTCTTTTTGGGAGAAAAACCCAAAACCCTTTTCTGAAGTTGTGGAAATGACTTAGTTTGTCAAATGTTCCTGGGGTGTGTGTGTGTAACGGGTTGCTGCCATAAGATCTTACTTTTATCTTTGTAATATAAATGTGAATCCATTCACTCACACAGAACAAAGCACAGTCCACTTAAATTTCTTCTAGTGTTGGCTGATGGCAATCTCTTGGGGTGAGGGATTTCAGGCCTGCACAGAATGTTATAAAGGGTTGGTTTCCCTAGAGACTCTGCCTACTATGAAACTGTAGTAGATTGCTTATTAAACTGTGTTGTGCAGAATATGATGTCTGTATAAACCCTCTGATAAATGGGATGTGAGGTCCTGGCTCCAGGATGGATATTATTGTGTTGTTCCACTAAGCATTTCAACACACAGAATTGGGACAGTAGCAGGGTAACTGCTTTTTCAGGATGTTGTGACTTTCCCAGAAGCTCCATCCTCATCCCAGTTTACTACTCAAAATATGGAACTCTATATGATTCCATGAAATATTTCAGTAACATTGAATCAGATACTACATTTTCAAATCTTTAGTCTGATATTTATGCTCATTCTTTTTCATTTATTACTCTGTAACAATCTTAAAAGTAACTGAAAAACATTCCTGATGTTTAATTTGAAAAATAGAGAGGCAACTCCAAAGGACCAGACCTCTCACTGCAATGCTGAAATGTCAGACAGCAGTTGGAGATCCTCAGCCCCAACCTTACATTTAGCACGACGGTACCTGGCTTGTTCAGGTGGATGAGATAACAGCTTGAGACGATGAGGGTTTTGTTATAGTCCCATTTTTCTTTTTCTCTCCTGTTTGTTTGAAAAGTGGTTAAAACCTCGCACAGCATGTTTTATCATATGTGCAGAAATTAATTCTCTCTATTTGCATTTAAAGCCTGCCATCATTCTTCCTATCTTTATTACTTTGCTATAGATTTTGAGCTTGGACTGTGCTAACATAGCTGAGTTCAAACATAAGGTATTGCCCAAGTTCACCCATAACTATTATCTGAACCATAAACCTACAAGCGTTACCCCAGTGGCAACTGTGGAAGCTCTGTGGAGTGTGCAATGTGGGTATGACTCCACTGCCTTACTGGCTGTAGCTTCCCAAATCAACTGATCCCAATGATTCTGGGTCCCTGGTAGAATTTGTGGCTATGGCTGTTTGCATTCAATCAAAGAAATTACAGATATGTTGCAAAATCATTATGGACATGGGTGGTTTTGCACAAATAAACTGCTGGTAAACAAGAACTCGTGTTCAGAGCCCTTTGGCCTCTGAACAAACCACAGATCAAGTTCACAGGTCTGGAGGAGGGAAAGACCCTTAAACTTTTCATTGTTACTGCCTTTTGCACAGTGAATAGGGCATATTGCTGCATGTTTTTAGCTATCTGTAGAACACTCAAGCTATAGGTTGCAGAAACTTTGAATAGAGTATCTATAGAGAGATTTTGGTACCTTGATAACTTATGAATGCCAGAGGAGCAGTGGTGAACCTGTGGATGAGACAGTGTTCCTAGATAAATGTGCATGGTGAGGAAGTAGAGGGAACTAACCTAAAAGCATCTTTAAGGATCTAAGAGGAAGGTAGGGGAAAGGAACTGCCTTTAAGCTATTCTTGCGTATGTACAGAAAGTTTCCACAGGAGCTTGCTACATTGATCTGATACCTCTTATCTGGAGGGGAAGAGTTTTGTTACCCAAGCCTGAATAACAAATACCTTCAGCAGTTAAAACATATGCCATGCTAGGACTGAACCTTATGTCTGATGCACACACAGCACACTGTGCTACTACACCCTCTGAAGCTGACCCCATAACTGATCACCTCTAAGCTTTTAGCTTCTGAGCCATTTTAGGAACTTAAACTTGCTCTGTTGGCCTTGAACACAGGAATCAATGATCAGCAACCTCACTTTCTTCCTGACTTCTGGCCCTTCTGCTCTCTACTCTGATACTCTGAAGCCCATAAGTAGGAAAAGACAGTGGTCTACAGGCTGATTTCTTGAAGGGTTTTATGTCACAAGGTACAAGAAATGTGCACCTTGTGAGAGCAGCCATCTCCATGTCACACTGAGGAAGTGAGCACATGCAGATAGCTGAAATGGAGACGCATTATTATTAGTATTATTATAAAAAGGGAGAAGCAGCTTATGTGGTTTAGACTAATCTAAGGCAACCTCATGGCCAGCTTTTACTATGAATGGACATAAATGTTTTAATGCAACCAAAGACTAAGCTGTGTATTTTTCCTTCTGTTTCCTAGCTTTTCTCCTTAGCTCACTTATTCAATACTCTATAATGCACGTCTCTATTCTTTTATCTAACTTATTGGCTTCATTTCTTGGATCTGCAGTCTTAGCAAATACAGACATATTACAATGTTTCTGTTTATGCAGCTTTGAAAACAAACCAGAGCAGTGCTTCTGTGCTTGCTAAGCTCAGAAATGCACTCATAGTGTTCCTCCCATGCTTTGAATCTAACAAGCATAAAATGGCTTCCTTATGGATGTTTTCTCCCACTCCTGTGGCATGAAGTATTTCTGAAGTACTGCTGGATATTTGTTTTTTCATCTAGCTCAGCTTTGAATTCATCTGATCACAGAAACTCTACAGCTCTCGCTGCTGTTTCAGCATGATGCAATGCTTGTTTAGAGAAAAATAAAGTCAGAAAAATTTCAGTGAAATGCTTTATTCCTGTGAGAATTTGTCTATTTGTCAACACGCATACAGACCTGACTGATGTAGTGCCACTGCAATGTAGGTCCTGCCCTCAGGTAAATTCTTTTTGGAAGCTTGACGAATTTCATCTTTTCCTCCCACCTAGTTCCTTTGGTGCATTCTCTCAACGGTGTGGGGTTTCTCAGTAGCACCCATATACTAGGGAGTAGGATTCAACCTACCTGACTTAGGGTATTATTTGGACTATTGACCACGGGAAAATGAATAGGTAATGAGAAAAGCAAGCACTTCTGGTTCCTTCAAAGAGAAAGATAAACCACAGAATAGAAGAACCGATTTCTCTCCATTGTACAGAAGGGAAATGCTTAAATGCAGCCATCTGCACAGCTAAATAGGTGATTGCACCTAAGCCCTTTCATCAGCTCTTATCCGACTTCATTAGTAGCTCCCTGGCTAGTAATTAGATAATGCCTGGCTACAACTTTAGTTTCCCCAGTCTTGTCACCTTTTGTTTCTTTTTTGTTTTTCTTTAATTATCAAGTTTTCCATTGGAAGGGTGCCCTCTTTTCATTCGGAAACTACCCCCATTCAGGGAAGGAAACAAAGCATAAAATGCATTGGGTATTCCGTTATTTGAAAAGAACTGATATGTTTTAATTCGCTCCATTGATAAATGACCAATTTTATTGAACTGATGTATTTCTTGAGTCTTCTGTGTCTGAGATCTAAAATTAGCAGTACAAGGACAAGCAGTGATACCAACCACTGCAAAAATGAATATGGAGCTGCAATTGCACTTCACATGGCAGTTTTTTTAATGTGAGTCCCCTATTTCATGGTCAGATCAGGATAATTTAATACAAAAAATTTACTGGGAGCTTTGAAAATGAATGGCCAAAGGCAATTGCCAGGAAACTCCAGTCCCATCATAAGAGCTCTCATGTTCTTAAAGCTCTGCAGTTTTTCAGTAGTCCTGAAGAGTTTATTATATACATAAGAACCGCAGCTCTGTGGAGGTTTATTTAGACCCTGGATCCAATTGCAGAGAAGGTTGGAAGGGCCTGGAGCTGTGAAATGAACAGGACTGAAATCCTTTCTTTTCAATTTGTCATTTAACACTTGCAACTAGTGTCTTCAGGGACTTCAGCCTTGCTCAGTGATGCATAGTCAGCACGGCAGCTACTTGACTGCAATCTTTCACATAGGAGATGATTCAGCTAGTAAAATTACGTTACTTTGAAATTAGTTCGGTACTTAGCATTTAATATTCTTTTTGCTCTGCAATTAGCTTTTACTAATGCAATTTAATCTATTTGTAACATTTCTTGAAAATCATAGTAGACATGATTTGAAATGAAGCTAAATCTCTTGAACTTTTCCTTATGTTAATTTGAAATGCCAATAGGGCACCAACTGCTGTGAAAATTAATGAATGAGCTACACCAGACTGTCTTTCATTTCATTTCAATGACTTCACACTTAGAGAGCATATGTGGCAAACAAACTATTCTCCAACACCACAGATGATGCAGGAGTGAGTAAAATTATGCTGCTTTGTGGGGCTGCATGGACAGATTGTTGGTCCCGATTTCTTTGCAAGCATATTATGGAGTACAGCTCACAAGAGAGGCAATGCCCTCAGAGAGATCCTTTTTCTTTTAAAGAAACATTTAAAACATTTAAAATGTGTGAAATATTATTAAAATAAAAATATATACCACAGCAGTAACATTTTTCTCTATCAGTGCTTCACTCCCCATTTAAAAAATCTCAAACATGACACTCTGCTTTCTTAAGAGTGAGGGTAATTTGTCTGTTATTTCTTAGATATTAAGCTGCAAAAACTGTATAATGCTATCACAGATCTGAACTGAATTAACTTACACTGTGCACAAAAATTTTGTTCAAAATTGCGGATTGCACTTTTTCCTTGTCCTGAATAGCTGGGGAAATGATTGGTCTTTACAGTTAAGGCAGATCCTTCTGTGAAACAAAATGAATTTCAGGAGAGAATGAGAGAACTTCTTGACTTCTTAAATGCTTATGAGCCAAAAGAAAACAAACATATGCAGATAAGTTGTTTTGTCAGGCAGCATCAGTCACATCTTAACTCTTAATCAGTCACATACCTCTTAAAGCCCAAATGCAGAATCTGGATTATTTTTGTATGATGATCACAAGTGCCTGTATTGAGTGCTTGGACAACAAGTTTGCAAACAAGCTCTGCTGAAATTCCCTGTGCAGTTCTAGAATTGTTTTTTTCTTTCAGACACCACTGTACTTACCTGATTGCGTTTTAATATTCTTCTATTTAAGCAAATGTTTATATTCCTCCAACATACACATGAACTCACTGCTTGCTGGGAGTGCTTTGTTGACTCAGGTGCGAAATTCAGTTCTTCAGTTTTAATTGAAAGTAGTAAATATACTTTTTTTGTTCCACTGTTTGGAGTCTCTAATAATAAATGAAAATAAAATTGTGTGATCAGTAAAACTGACACAATGTTCGTTCCTAGATAAATGATCAAATAAGCATTTTTACTTACACCGAGATTAAATAACTGGCACCAAAGCCAATAAATTATTTTGTTATACTCTGCATTGCAGTCATATAATGAAAATACTAATTGGATTTGCACTTGGAAAAAAGCCACTGCTATGCTTCAAAAATTGAAACATTGACTAAGCTGTGAAATAAAATAAAAGTATAGGGCAGATATATTCCAGTTATTGTAGTGCAGAGGATACGCAATTTCTTCTCTGACAGGCCTTGGTATTTAATGGGCATAATGGCAATGTTGTGCAAATAGATACAAGCTGTGAACTCTGTTTATTGGAAACAAAATAATAGACTGTTTAAAGGCATCTTTTAGAAACAGGACATAAAGAGGCTTGTCGACAGTGAGCCTGTGACAGAGCAAGAATTGGTGATGAACTCAGCTGGACACGGAGCTCTTCTGCCTTGGTCAAGCCACAGCAGATATATTCACTTTGCCTCATGCAGGGCAGTCATCTCTGGATGTGCCTGTGCTGCATTCAAGGACAGACAAGTCTTTTGTGTCATTTTTCATCGCTTTTCTAGATAAGTGACACCCTTACTCTCTGTTGTGACAGCAAAGCTGTTTCAGACAAAATTTATGGGTAGGATTTATATATCAAAACACTCGTCAAACTGAATGTTTAAAAAGTAAATTTTAGGAGTTGAGAAGTATGTATAAGTGGCACATATTACAGTGTGATTTCAGGACTGTTTGTTCACAGAGGTTTTAAATTTTCATCTGACTTGTGCCTCCTGGAAGCAACAACTGTGCAGATGATTGTACGGTGCAACCTTGGCCATGCCAGAGTGCACTCACTGGGGTTGCTCAGCTATAGGGAAAGATGTGTATAGCTTTACGTATCAAAACTGTACAAAGAATTCCTTTGATTGCTTAAAACTGTTACGCTGTAGGGTATGTGGGTTGTTGGTTCCCCCATCATATGAATTAATGGATAATTAAGTATCTTATAAAATTGTCCTGAATGAGATTTTTATGAGATATTCATAATGGAAATTGTTAGGCCAAAAGTGGGAAGGGATTTAAAAACAGGTTAGACAGTATCACAGTTTTGAGATTTCTATGAAACATCCTGGTCTATTTTTTTTATATCATCTGGCTCAGAAAAGTCTTTGATCTTGGATCACTAGGTTGGTCAGGTTCACTATGTTCATGTTATGTTTCTCATGCTTTTTCTTTCAGTGTCTGCTGTCTGCCACTAATCTTCTCATTATTTCTGTGGTTTTCCAAATGAATTAGTTTGGGTTGATACAATTTTTCCCCCATTTTTTTCCCCCAGCAAAATTAAAGATTTGATTTTTTTTTAAAAAAATTTCAATATAAAAATTCAAATATTGTATCAGAATGTCAGAATGAAATATTTCCACATTTCTTACTTAGTTTCTGAAGTTTGTTTTTTTTTCAGGTGCCTGCCTTGGACAGTTTCTCTATGAATTCCTGAATAGTATGCTTGTTCAAAAACTGAATTTATAAGCAGTAAATCAATACATATCAAACAGAAATATTTACTGTGTTTAAGAAGAGTATGAACTGATAAATATTCCTGGTATACAAACAGTATTTCAATACAGTCTATATTGAAATTTATTTTGTAATACCCTGGATAAAAAAACAAACCAAATAATAGAAAAGCTACAAATTCCTACTAAGAAGGGAATAGTCATCTCTTCAGTTGGTCAAGAGATAGGAGCTGTTAAGGCAGTGCCAGGCAAACATGACATTTCGATCGGTGTCATTGTATGTCATAGATAGGGACCTGTCAACACTTCCTTCATTAACCTTGGTGTTCAGGCAGTCACAGCTATCAGATTGACATTTCATCCTTAACCTGTGCTTGTTTAAGCTCTCTTGACTCACAAAAATAGTTTATTTTGTTTCCAAATTTAGAGCTGTAGGATGCAAAAGAACAACATTAGGAAATAATAGGTGTCTGGCTCCTACACATACTGCTGTGTGTTCCTACTCAAATTTATCAACATGCTAGTTTAAATAAACTTTTTTCCATCTGTTATGTTTAACACATATCTTGCATGAGAGAGCCTGCGATGTGGCTTTTTATTCTGAGATTATCAAGGTGCTCAGATATGCTGTTAATTTTTCATAGTGATTAATTTGTTAGGTCACATTCTCTGCTTCGTGTCTGCATAAGACTCATATGAACCTAACTGAGAGCAGAATAAATATCTCTCTGGTAAGAGAGAGACTGTCTCTTCATCTTAAATTATGAATCCATAAGACTGAAGCAAGGAATTATTTTGGTCCTGCATAATATGAATAATGCATGTAGCACCATTATACACTTCCCGCACGTTGTGGAACCAGAACGTAGTGTTAATAAACATTCATAACGCTCACCATAACTATTCTGAATGGTTTATTACCAAAAGAAATTGTGATCCCAAGGACATTGAGAGATGTCTGTCTTATTACTATATCCAATTATTAAAACTTAAACTTATGGCGGTGTTATTCCCCTTCTCCGTTTGACATAGGCAATTAGTCAAAATCTCTGGGTCTTGTAGGTTGTTTCTGTTATATTGGTAAGGGAGTTGGTTGTGTCTTGTATAAAATCTTATTAAATTAAACACATGCAAACCCTCTGTTTTTCTGAACACAGAAGACATACTAAACCCCTTAAATTCTCAGTTTCTTTTAAGCTGCATTTGAACCCCAAATCTTTCTCTGTCACATCAGCAGTGTTTTCTAAAGCTGTGGGAGCAGCCTGCAAGCTGGTTTCTTAATTTCTTCTCTCTCTGCTCCTTCAGTTCCCCTCACTTGCACCCAAAAATGTCTGCTTTCAACCTAGTTTTTGGTTATGTCAGTGTTCAGGAAAGGGTGGTGAAGCTTCATGGCCAGTTGTGTACCCCCTGTCTCACCTTCTTGTCTCTGGTTTTTGCCTATCTGGGATAACTTGTGAAGGCTGAAAAATGCTGTAGGAAAGCAGTAGAGGATGACTGGCACAGTGTGATGCTACCTAGGAAGCTTTGAGAACTATGTGGATATTAGATTGATGATTTGCCTAATTAGGGTCAAAGAAGAGTTAATTTGTGGATTTAAATGTCTTGGAGGCTCTGTCTTGTCCCTCACACATGGATAGATATGAAGAAAATTCTAGTGAGTTTAAAATTAAAACATGAAGATGAGAGATAGAGGGGGACTCTGCTATCGTCAATCCCTTTGATAACAGCAGAGACTGTGGGGGGAAAAAATTTAAAGTGTCCTTTTACTTGCTTTGATAATTATGGAAAATAGAGTAATCTACTCTAGAAGGGATTGCAGGGTTTCTTCTTAAAACAAGTTTTACTATATTTCACTGAACGGGTCACATCACCTGTAACCATTTATTCCAGAAGAGCCACCAGTTTCTCTTTTAGGCTTTATTTATTTCTACTTTAAAGCTGCGTCCAAGTAATATAGTCAATGAAGTTTATAAGTGAATCTGTTTGCTACATTCACAGAGTGTCAAAAAGTGGGTTTTTCAAAGTTGCCACAAGTATTCTCCTTTGTGGGAAACATGAAACTAACTACCTGGCTATTGTAGCAACACATTTAATAATCTTGTTTGTTTGTTTTAAACCATTAGTTCTGGGTCATTTATTCTTAACTGTCTAATTGTTACTTTATCAGGAAAGAGGCTGATGTTAGAGGCCTTTTGTGTTGATTCAAAGGTTAGGTCTATAAGGGTTTAAGATGTGGAGAAGGAGCATTTTAGCCTCATCAATGTTGAAAATTTATTTCTCTCATTCCATTGCTTTAGAAATTATTCTTATTTATGGAACTATAACTTTTAAGGACAAACTGGGGTGTTTGATGATTTACTCTGATGCTGTGTAACAGAGGCCATGGAGTTTTATTGTATGTTGAACCTGTTAATTTCAGCTCTATGATGGTATATATTCTACAGAGGTCTTCAGACTTTATTTGAAGCCAGCAAGATATGATAAGCATATCTTTTTATGGTAACATGCTCCAATAACTAATCACCTGTATAAATACAAAGGTGTGTTTTGTTTCTTAAATTTATTTATGCTGGTCCACAGACTTTAGTCCCCAATTTCACTGCTAAACTAGAGACTTCTTTACATCCTTCTCCTTCTAGTGATTTGCGATAGATCCATTTTTCACCAGAGCTTTTCCAAGAGCGTGTTTGTGTGGAGGACTGCTGAGGCTGCAGTAAGTTCCCATGACAGTGAGCGATAAGTGAGGGTTCAGCATTTATTTGTTTTATGGTTACATGTAATTGTTTACAACCTGCTTTTCACCTTTGAAGGGCAATGTCCAAATCCTGACTGAGTTTCAGCTAGAGAGCTCATCTGGATGTGATGTTATAAACTGTGGTCCTAGATTGAATAACAACAGCAAGAAGTACCATGTGAAAAAAAAATCAGCTTCCCAGAGCATCAGTCTTCAGAAAAAAGAAGGGTCTTTAGGCTGTTTAGGTTTCTTTGGCAGATTTCAAAAAGGGAGGAACCACACTAGAAGTAATTTGTGTTTATATTCAGATTGGTTATTGTTCATTAAGTATGCAAGACCAAGTGTATTCCTGGCATTTTACGTGTTAAAACTTCTGCTTCTGGTGATGTTACTTTTTCCTTAATGTTATTTTTTTTTCTACTTTCAGTCCTTAAAGTGAAGAAATAGAAACTTGTATAATAGCACCTTTAGCTACAGCCTGTCTACTGTGGTTGTAGCTGAGCATTAACATAGGCTTATATACCATTTTCCCAGTGATTTCCTTTCCACGCTGCTGGATAGGACTCAAAACTAACAAGGTTCTAATTAGAAAACAAAATTTAATCCTCTCTGTAAACTGAGTTTTTCTAATGAGGAAAATTCTTTCTCTCCTTTTCCCTTCAACTTTGCGGTTGGCTTTTTCATATTTTCCTTGATTTTTGCTCTTTGTTAAATGTTTGTGTTTCTATTTTAATAGTAATTCAGAGCCATTAATTATTGGCATGAAATAGCAGCTAGCCCAATGTGCAGACTAGCGGTGTCAAAAGTCAGGTCCTCAATTGGTGCACGTGCCTATTTCCTGTAAGATCCTATTTATTGTGTCATTATTAGGAAACATGATATTTACAGGCAAGTAAAAGTGGAATATGTGCATCATTTCCTTGTATCCTGACTGTCTTTAGATCACTTTCTCCTACACTGCATACTGTCATTCACTCTCTTTATCCCCCTGTTCCAGGAATTGGTTGTTCAAGGATGATGCTGCGAGAAAGTATGGCCTAGTAACTATTACATTTAATGTAAAATTGGAGCCCCATTGTCTTCTAATCTCTTCATTCTCTCCTGGTTTAGACATAAAATCATTAAACCTGCAACAAAAAGTGCTTGAGAGAACACTGGTTTGCATTTTTCTTTGTTTCCAATATGGAACGGCTTTTCTTGAAGACTTCACATATTTCTATGTTTTCAGTTTCTGTACCTCCCAGCAAGTTTCTTAACAGCATGGTAATTAAGGAAATAAGAGTAACGGGTGATAGGATGAACAGAGTATTTACATTTGCATTTACTGCAGTTGGTTGCAGTACTACCTTATGATGAAATTTAAGGTCGCTATTTGTGTAAAGAGAACTAATTTAGTAAATTGCATTTAAAGATTTACGATATTTTATGACTTATTAGAAGTCTTCTGCCACATGTTCATCACTGCTGCATACCTTCCAACAGAAGCTGTAATGAAAGAAATTCTGAAAAAGGGATGAAAAAAAGCTTTCTACAAAGAAAGTAGAACTGAGAGGATATGAGGGCTTTGGACTGGTCGTCTTCATAGTGTTACCATCTTCAGTGCATAAGTGAGCTGAGCTTTCCTAGTCAATAAGCCAGTAGGGCAGCATCTTAAAAGACAAAGAAGAAATGTTGGTTAATCAGAAAAACCTACTAGCAGATTTCTTTGTAGGAGTCACTGTACTGTGTTCACTAATTAAAAAGGTCTCTGTGTTGTATGTGTTGAGCTTGGCCTTAGAGCCAGCAGAGTATCCAGTATAGCCAGCTATTTCCACATTTTATCATCAGCTACACAAAAACAGGAGACATGAATTTTCTTGCTCATTCACTGAGCTGAATGTCAACCTGAGGCCATTCTTCTGGTCCTCACTTTGAAAGAATGCTAATTACTTTCTAATTGCAGCAAGCTGGCATCAAATCAATCTCTACTTAGACAAAATTTCAATGCCTGTCAAACAATAAAAGACTTGTATGTTGATGAGCTCCTTTGATTCTGCTTAGAAGTTAAACATTCAAATCTCCTTTAAAATATGGTTTCCATTTGAGGAAAAAAATATAAAATATGAATATATTTTGTAAACCAATCTAATTATATTTAGATAGCAGTCTCTGAAAGAAGATTAATTCCTTTTCTCATTAAATGAACATCTCTGGAAAATGTTTTCTCTTTTAAGTTAATGTTTACTTGACAACAAAAATTAGGCTGAGAAGAGAAATATCTGATTTTTCCAGTCTTTTTATTGAGACTTTAAAAAAGGGCAATAAAGGTGAGAATTCAAAATGGTGCCCACGCTAAGTTTAGGGTCCTATTATGCATACTTGTATACACATGCAGTGAAAGATATCTTAAAGAAATGTCCAAAGTACTCAGACAAGATGAATGTCATATGTGGAAGGAAGGGGGAATGTAAATCAGACAGGTTTTATCTGAAGTTTCTAAAGCAAAAAATTCTGGGAGACAAGGTGATTTCTAGTCAGAAAACACAAATTGAGACTTAAGATATCTCCTTGGTACTCATTCAGAGCTAATGTAGTGAAATTTGCAGTTTAGAATCCAAATACACAAATGGTACTGTGGGCTTTTGGACACATAGACAGTTCCCCCCTCCCCTTCATGCACTCTAATTAGTTCTTCAGCAGTCTTCAACTCTTTGAAAGCAACACTATTATTTGTGTGCTTTACAGTATGCTCATAACTTTGTTTTCCTTGCACATCTCTAGAAAGAATTTTTAAGTTGCAAAAGGCTATCTGGAGAGCCTGCCTTTGTATCTTTGAGTAATTGCAATACTTAAAATCATGTACAATGTGGAGCCATGCAGTGTGGTCTAGTACACAATTATACATCTGTTGGGTAGTTTTTTCCTCTGGCATGTGTCCAACTCATGCTGAGAGTGTGAGTACAGAATAAGTCAAACGATTTGTCTGAGTTCTTCAACCAGGTAGCTGTGGCTTATGGAGCACTTGAGCAATCATATACATTTATGCAATGGGTGTTAACAAGTGACTAGTAAAATAAGCATTTTGTAAATATTGCAGAATATCTCTGTAAATTCTTCCTAGCAGGTTTGTGTATTAAAATTACTGGATGCTGGTGTGTTTACATTTGTTGGAGTGCCTAGTTTATTAGCAGAAAAGAAAAGTCAATACGTTGAGAGGAAAGGAAGAACAACTTCATAATAACATAGATTCAACTGCGAATTTAAAAACAAAGGAGAATTTGCTGGGTTTAGTTTTCATTATGTTAATAAAAATGTGCCTTGTCTGTTTTGTTCATTTTTGCACTCATTCAGTTTCACAAAGATTTAGAAAATTTTGTGTCCACATATGCATGATAAAAATGCATGTTTTATTAGATAACAACTGTTAAGCATTCTATAGAAAACTGGGAGTTGCCCTAATCACTGCAGTAAACTTACTCTTAGCAATAACATTTTTGACAGTAGTCATAGAATGAGTTCCTGTAGCAGTTTCTTTTTCTGGTTAATTCAGAGAGTTTGAAACAGAGTGTTTTCCAACAGTAGAGAGAAACAATAATTGTGCTGCTGAGCATCAATTCAGTTGTTGGAGCTGCTGCATTACTTCAGTCCTTAAAAATATTTACTGTGCTAGTCTCTAATATCACTGGGGTTAGGTGGAGTGTTCTGGAGGATTGATGTAAAATATGGTCAGATATCTTATTCGATGTTTTGTTTTGTTTTTTTTCTTAAGAAAATACTTTCCTGACTGTGATAATGTAAAGAAATATTAACACAGCTTTGCAGTGCCACAATATGACAACAAAGATGTCTGTCTCATAAAATGCTGTCCCAGTGGTTAAAAGCACTAGATTTTAAAAAACTTTCTTAATTACTTCCATTTCCATTCACTTTGAGTAGAACTTCAGCTTTTAATGCACTCAGAAATAGTAAGCAGACACTTTAACTGTACAAATCCATCACCATCTTTAAATGGCCACTGAGGTGCTGCCAACCAATAAAGGTATCTGACTCTACCAGGTACTTTGTTCTCCAGCACCACAGCAACTCAGACAGGCAGAAACTGCTGCTACTCCAGCAATGTAGCCCTACTTGCTGTGAAGTAAGTCATCAGGAAACTTGTTCTTTGGGCCTCTCTATTTAATATGACGAGAAGCACCACTTTGGAGCTTTCCATGCGTGGGCAGGGGGAGCAGGAGAGGCTCAGTTTTACTGCTGGCAGGTCCAGCAATCAGATGATCCTTGGGATGAGGCATGATCTGGCTCAAATCCCTGCTCTAAGTGCACAGGAGAGCTGGAGACATTGTACTGCTTTCACCTGCCCTCTAAAAGGCCAGAGCAATGATAGTAATTATGGACATCCTCAAGATGATCATACAGGCCTTATCTGAAATTTATGGTTCTCAGTGACTTTGATTGCCTTTGACCTGGGCCCTTGGGGAGATACTTTACACTTGGCTAGAAATAAAGACTTAGAGTTTCACACCGGTAGCTTTAAAGCATTTGAAGTTGTTAATTTTCCTGGCCTAATCCTTTGATCATGTCTCCCTCTTTGCAGATCTTCATTCACTTTTCATCAAATGAGGTACACATCTTTTTCTTTGAGGCTTCCCAAGGCTACCTCCAGACTACCAATGATTTCTGAGTTGGTATCACTTTTTATTTTCAGAGAATTTACCAGCAGTGTTGCCAGCTGTCATAGTTGTTTTAATCTGATGAATGCACTGGCTCTGTGGTTTTCTTATTTGTTGACAGTGATATTTTATTTAAACTATAAACCCTACTCTCAATAATGATGATTTGCTTCTTGCATGTCTGTATGCAGTCTTGAAACGGCATATCAAGGTTGTAACTTCCAATTTCTCTTTGTAATCTCTAAAAGAGTTTGAAATTAAAATATGTTAGTACATATGTGCTTCATTAAGAAATGGACTTTCAGGATTACATTAGCATCTGGTGTGTTGCTTAGTGTTGTCTTGTAAAGCTAATTAGGTGTTGTGCTACTGTGAATAATTGTGGTTTATTTTTTCTTAGCAATAGAGTAGGCTGCTACAGGAAAGAAATAAGTGAATGATCAAGAGCATTATTGTGTGTTTTATTTAGCTCTTTTGCCCTCTCTTTTCGTAATAATAATAATCACCACAGTGGCCAGACATGTAAAAGTACAGTGAGCTTATAATAATTCCAGCAGAATTCAGTAGTATCTGCAGATGCTCAGGATTTTGAGACTCAATCCTGTAATGACTATTATTTCCTAATGATAGGACAAGTCAGTGCATCAGCTATTTCATATATATATATATATGCTGTATTATGCTGAAAATGTACATTTTCAATATATTCTGTATAGCATAATTATGTTTTCTATCTATATTGCCTACCAACAACAGTGGCCTACATCTTTGAGCTGTGTTGAATTACAAAAGACTGCATGAGATGAGCCTGGATTTACCTACCCCAGCGACTACTGTTGTTTTTTACCTTTGTGGAAGAGGGATGGACTTACTGATCTCAGGAGGTGCTCACAGGTGTAAGCTGAAAATCTCTGCACCTTCAGAGTGATTTGAGTCCAGATCTAGGTGATGTAATGTATTAAGGATGATCTCAGTGGGAACTCAGCACGTTTAAAGTCATCTTGTTAAACTCAGCTTACTACAGTAGTCGCTGGTGGTTTCTCACTATTTTCCCCAAGGCAGCTTCTCTTCATCTTTGCTGTACTTGTAGGGGCTAATGTCTGAATTCAGCTTCAAGTACTGTAAGAATATGTAGCTTGCATACACTTCCCATAGTTCAAATCCAGCTTTGAGGACCATAATTTCATACCTTTGCCCAGATAAACTGTAATGTTATTTATTTCTGCGTACAGAACTGAACTGAAGACTCGGTGGTCAGCTGTTTTGTTTGCTTACTGGCATTTCCCAGCAAGTACATCCCTAAAGGAACAACAGTGCATTTTCTGTGTGGGATGCCAGAGTGTGTATTTGGACTTGAATGCACGTAGCATCATGATGTACATCTTGGAGGTTTTAGGAACTTACTGCTTGCAAACTGAGCTCTAAGCTCTTCCCCTTGCTCTGGAATTATAGTGGCAATGCAGCAGATATCGGAGGCACCCCAATATCCTGCTGCTTGCTCTCAGAGTATTGAGTGTCTTAAATTAGTGGCATAATTTAAATATGTCCAACAGGAACACTGTGTTATTGGGAGGTGTTGGAGCTTTCTGACACCACAGGAGTAAAGGAAAATCAAGGTCTTAATGAGTCTCAACATATGTCTTAGTCCATTAGCCACTGTTGGGGGTAACTTTACCCTACTAAAACTAATCTTTTTAGACTCCTCTAGTCACTGGGGAGAGAGGTGATTCAAAACAACTGTATTAGGCTCCTGATCTGAATTGTTCTCTGGAGAAACTCATGTTCACCCCACAAAGTGAATAGGAAGCATGCTATGAATCTAGGCTGAAGCTGGCTTTGCCAGGCTCCCGCCCAGGCTCCTTCCTGCCCCAGTTTGGTGCTTTCCTCGCTAAGCAGCCCCAGGACTTGCCCTCCTCTGTGCATGAAGTCATAGGAAAATGCTGTGTTTTGCTCTACAAAACTGACACAGTTAATTTGTCTTAATTTTGTGAGCGTGTACTCATTTCACTAATAACAAATAGAAGCATTCTGTTACATGCCAGGCAGATATACTTTTGCAGAGCAAGATGACAGCCCAGAAATAGGCTTTTCAGGATATGTGGTGATGCATGTTTGAGACATTATGATTATAAATTAGCATCTAAAGTAAGAATTAGCAAGTTAGTTTAATTTATTAAACCAATATTTAGATTTTACAGACACACCTGTTGTTGAATCAATTACTGCTAAGCAATGTTCACAGTAGTATCATAAATTCAGTACGCTGATAAATTCCACTCTGCTCGTTTGATGTAATATGAAACTTTATTATAACATCAAGAGCACAGCTAAGCCAGTTGTAATTTAATGTTAGTTACTATATATCTAATACTACAATTTTACATATAGTTGAAGAACAAACTGCAGTTAAATAGGAATCAACAAGTCTTAATTTCCAAGTAATTTTGAAAATAACCAAGTTCAAAAAGTATTTCAATTGCTTTGCACTGACTGCAGAAAATGAACCTTAGACTAAAAGCTAATGTATGGGCTGCTTGCTTTTTTTAAAAAAAAAAAAATTAGACAACAAAAAGAAAAAAACCCCGTGAGATGTCTTGCTAAGGGGAATTTGAAGTATTGTTTTTCTTAAATTTCCAAAAAATTAATTTTCGGAGAGTCTGGATAGATCATGTCTACTACACAAATTTCATATTAAAACTGAAAGTAGTCACTTGTATATTTTGAAAAATTTTGTGGCATTTTCTTGATGTATAGTACTTCCCTAGGCTGTTTCAACTGATGTACTTGATGGGTTAAACACTTAACTGTGGGGAGAGGTATCCTAAGCTTAGTTAATGTACCTTTATGAGACTCTTGTAAGCAGAAAATAACAATGTAGGAATTCAGTGATATGGACTAACCTCCTCCTGACGACTCATATGGTAGCCAGTGGACTACTTATCAGTTTTGGCAGACATTAGAAAGATCATTTTGTCAGTAGACTGAAACTGAGTTCTGTCTTTGCTTGCTAAATCAATTGAAGATTTCATGGCTGATATTGAGCAAATCCCTGAGTTTTTCTGTGTCGTATTCAATGTTACTGTGCCTCCTTTAATTACAGTGCAGATAATAGGGATAGAACGTAGGCATTGCACAGAGGTGTGTAAAGATAAAGCCTTTTTGTAGTAGTAGCAGGTTTTGCTGTGCATGTGTGCCTACCATGGTGATGCCCTTTGAGGGCAGCCTGGGCATTAATGTCCCCAAAATAAACAGTAACAGTGCTGAGCAATACTTCAGTTTAATGTGAACTCAGCGCTACTGTAATTAAAGTTCTGTAAACAATAAATCAATAAATAGGTGTGCTACAAGTCTCAGTGCTGTTTCTGTAAAGGGATATCTGCAATGCAGTGTCTGTGAGTGAGAGTCCTCTGGATGATCTGAGGAAACCCACCATCTCAAAAGCAAAAAATATGAGTTCTTTTACTGGGATGGAAAACTTTAGCAAGGAGTTAAAGTGGTGTTAACTTTAGAAAATCATTAAGTACCCATTAAGTTGGTTTTTACTAAGTTACAGTAAAAGAGAAGTAGAAGCCTCTCAGAATTAATTTTGACCACTCTGTTGAATCTGTATGAATATATTTTAGCATTTACCTTCTCCATTGTTTGCAAGAGTCTTTAAGCCATCTACAGATATGAAAAACAATGAGGGTAAGTAAGAGGACTCCTGTGATATTCAACAGTCATGGTGCCTTACAATTAGGTAGTAAATACAGGGTTTTTTTTCTTGGGATATTGAGAGAGTTTCAATAAAACTGGCTAGTCTGAAAATTGGAAAGTTTTTCCTGAAGTGAGTAAATTATTTCAAAGTGAAATAACCATAATTGAAAATGTTCAAATTTCTAATTTTCCGTATGTTTGACTAGCTCATTGCTTTCACTGCAGTGATAATCACAGTACCAGGAAGTTAGCAAACATTGAAGAACTGTGTGTAGTTTAGAGAGACTGTTTTGTAGGGGATGTACAGTTCCCCACCGTCTGCCTTTTTGCCTCTAACTACAATGGTGGATGAAAGGATCTGGTTGTTTCTCTGCCAATACATTTAATATATTGTCTGTAATAAATGTGATGGGAACTTACGGCCCTTGGAATAAAACCCACATATTTGTTGCCTCCTGGCAAATACGGGACTTTCTCTACACTTTTTCTTCTTGAGTTTTATTTCAAATATATAACTTTCTTTTGGTAATTTTTTACATTAATTTCTCATTATTCTCATCCTTTCATAATTCTTCAATGCTATTTGCAGAAGTTGTGCCCATGTATAAACTAGTAGCCAAGGCTTTAACACCAAATAAAACCAAGGTACTGAATATAGCCTGCTAGTTTAAGGAGACCAGCATTCAAGGGCCCCAGGATGGGAGAAAAAATCCTGGTCAGTTCTGTCTGTGGTGAATGTTGCAGCCATGAGACTACTGCATGAAAACAGCCTGCAGCGCTTCTGCTTGTGGCTGCTGTTGGTTCAGTTGCTGTTTGGAGATGTCTTCTTCCCTGTGGGGCCCTTGATGACTCAGCCCGAGTTCTAGATTGCAGCACTTGTAAGTACCTAATTAGATCAGTCTGTAGGGATGGTCAGGATCACAGGGGGAATCTGTGACAGAGAATCAGAGTCCTGATCCTTCAGCATAAACCAGTGAGAGGTCATGGTGTTTGGTAGAGCTGGAAGCAGATATGCTTAATAAACAACTAATTTTCTTCAAATTAATTTATCGTTAAAAAGAATAAATGGATTTAAATTCTTGCCTTTTTTACTGAATGTTGTAACTGAATAGTATTTTAACACTGGTGATCTCTGCAGATCTTTTAATGTGGATAATTGTCCCTTTCATAGAAACACTTGCATCACAGTGCCACATACATTTCAATTTATCAATAATTTTACAGAATTCTAAAAATTAGTCTATTAAAAACCTAATTTAATGATAGAAGATGGATAAGAGTATTAGCCTGAGGCAGTGAAAAGGCACATTTTACATAAACTGTTATTTTTCAGCCAACTGAACACTAGTTTATAAACACAATGTCAAATTCATATGATGCTGGAAATTGATGGTTCTGCAGGATTGGTGATAAGGTGCTTTTGCAGCAAAAGGATCTCAATTAATCCCTGCTATCATTATTACATTTCCTGTGGTTTTAACAAGACAGTTTACTGTAACAGAATAGTGAATTCAAGAAAGGTTTTTTGGCATTGTCTTCCTTTTTTCTTCTTGCTCTGTAGTTTCTTTTCTCTCTTAAATCTCCCCTGTCATTAATCCTATGTCTCGCACATTGACATTAAAGTGTCTTTTATGCTATGCCTACACAGGGTAATGTAGCACTGTGTAAAAGTACTTAAGGTAACTCTGAATGAGCTAGCTCAAATAATGGGATATAACATTACACTTTTTTTGGTGTCTTCTATTGTATTCTGTTTCTCATTAGGACTCTTACAGAGCCAGACATGGAATTTTTGATTGATACAGTACTGAGTCAAGCAGAAATCTTCTTAATAATATTGTGTAAGTAGGATGCAGCTATTTAAGGGTGTACAAATGCAAAGAGACACACTCCTAAAAAATAACACTCTTTTTGTCTCATTTTAGAACAATGTGAAATCACATTGCAAGGAAATGTCAGGAGAAATGAAAAAGTGTAAGGGTACAAGTAATCTGATGGCATTTACAAAATGGACAAAGTTGTATTTAAAATCTTATTGAATAGGGCAATTCTTACCATCACCTGCTCTGTCTGTAGAGGGTTATCTCCCATAGCATGTCCTGATTCCTCTCCATTTGCCTTATCTGAACTACCTGATGACATTCCTGTAAAGCTGGTGTTATGCAGCAACACAGCAAAGCATTTCTCCTATGAGCAGTGAAGGATTCTGATTTCTACTCAGATGCTCCCAGTAGGTTTAGTCCAAGTGAACTGGAACAGCTCTTCCTGCACATGGCCACCCACGTTCGCCAGCTGATGTGGGAAAACACTCTACATGTGATAGGATTGCTGTGCCGCATGTCCTCCTTATTTCAATCTGAGTGTCAAGGCATAAAATTATCACCATTATTGTAATTTAAATTGAATTACTACAGTCAGTGCATTTTATCATATCACTTCTAAGGCCCAGTGATATGGAACACCTTAATTGGCACTTGTTGGGATGCACAGGGCTTCTCAAGTGTATGAAGGCTTTAAGTATCATTCTAAAAGTAATGCCATGACCTAATACCTCTTTCAAACAGTCAGTGAGCTTTAAAAGAGGCCATTCAATGTATAAAGTAATATTGAGAGAGGAGGAAAGAAAGACATTAAAAAAAAAGTGAAAATTGTTCTTCACTTTTGTTCATTGCAGTTACCAAAATCAATGTGTCTGCAAATGTAACTTGTCTCATAAATCATTAGGTCACAAGCCTGCACAATGTCAATGTGTTGTCACTATCCTATTAAATTAAATTACTAACCAAGGTAATACTTAACAGCACAATTCACAGAGAACAATGTTTTAATGTATTGAAGACGCCTAATAAATATAGCAGTCAGCTAATATGATTTGAAGGATTTAGGCAGAAGAAATACCAGAAAGAGAAAGATAAAGGAGGGTGAAAAAGATGTCTAGTCACTCGGGATATAATGTCCTGAAATATTGGACTGGCATAACGAGAGATGTCCTACTAAATTCCTACCTCATAATTATCAAAGATGAGTTGAATGGATTATATTTAGATTTGACACCTTCAAACACAAGGGGGTAGGTAGACTTTCGGATAACTGGCGTTCTCAGGTGAGCTATGGGAAAAACCAAATGATGAACTCTGAACATTACCTTTGCTGAACATTCCCTGCAACTGTACTTATAAAAAGCTGGGATAGGCTGTCAGCTCCTGAAGAAAACAGTGAAATGTGCTAATTTACACCTATTAACTCCCAGATATTTGAAGATTAAATCATATTACAATTCTAAAACCTTATGAAGTGCTCCACCTTGAACGGCAGTACCCTGCCTACACCTCTGTCCAGAAGTATGGGAGTAACTTCCTTTTTCTCTCTTTTTTTTTTTGGCAAAAGTGAAAGTTTAAATACATTTCTCACGACCTCGATCCTCCAGTCCAGTGCTTTAGAAAAAGGATGAGAGCTTCAAGAACTCCTACTGTTGTGAGAGTAAGTGGAGAATAGATAGTCAGTAAGTTCAGGCTTCTGTATGGACAAGTGGGTTGGGTGCACGATCCAAGTGGCAGTCCAGGCAGCAATAGTAGTGCTTAATACTGAATATTGTACTGGTTAAAGTCTTGGACCTTGGAGCACTTGGAGTATTAGTCCAGTGTGTTAGAGTGCCTAAAGATGGTGCTTGCAGTCCAACATTGTGTTGAGCATAATGAAATGAAAGCCCAGCACTGCTGGCCAAAATTCAGCTAAATAATGATGTTGTAAAAAGAGTTGTGCTAGGTATATCAGACATGATCATTGTCACAGTTTTTGCAGTTCAGTACAGAGGAACTTCTGCGGTTGTGTCTAATATTAACTATGCTACATTCACTTCTTGGCTTCTGTGCTCTCCCCCAAGGAGAACATGCAAGTCAAGTGTCAACATTTGATCCCTCTCAAGCTGTAGGGGAAAAAGGAAGGCAGGAGACAAAGGTGATGAAGGAAAAGGTAATTTTTAAGTAATAGAAGCTCATGTGCAATCTCTTCCTGTTGTTTGGAGTGAGGAGGAGTTTGTGGATGACCATGTTCTGAGATCCTGTGGAGAATTAGCTGAAATGTATGGATGTGTTACACTTTGTAGATATGAAATTTACCTTTTTTTTATAGATGTAATGCGTAATGCAAAATGTTATCTAGCAGTGGGATAGAAGTCCTAGTATAAGCTCAATTTTATTTTTGTGTTTTGGAAATAACATAGTGTATGCACATTTTTTTAAATGTGTGGATATCTTCTGCTTTTACAGGAAGCTATAATATTATTCTCTAACATTGCTATATTGTTGTATAACGCTGATGACTGTGATTAGGCTCTGAATCTTATGGCTTGAGATCATATTTATTTTTATGAGGGGTTTTATGTTCATTTAAAATTATGGCATAAAACATTTATTGTTTTGTAAAGAAAACAAGTGTCTATCTGAAAGACATGCTGTTATACTGAAACTCAACCCACTTGTTGTTAGGGTGTATTTTACAGTTTGTTTTGCTGGGTGCAATTGTGATGGAGCAGTGTCATCAGACAAGCTATGCTCATGGACTATCTGTTCTTCAGGTAGTGATGGGACAAGGTCCTCTATAAAATAGCAAGTATGATGAGGTTTTGATAAGTGAGTTTGAGTCTGGATAGTCAGGAAAAATTCTGGTCATATTGAGGTATACAGGAATTATGTGGTTAGCTTAAAAAACCTGGAATATTGTTCCTTACTACAAAATTTTCTCCACTAAAATTCTTGTGTTGAGAAATTCTGGACTCCATTCCAAAGCAAGGTCCACCTCTATGTCCTCATACACAGTGCAGTAATTCTAACCTGTGATTTCAAATGGAGCTGTTTGCAGATGTGTGGTGCTGTTGGACTCTGCAGGCAACACAGCACTCGACAGAACTCCCACTGCTGCCACAACGATAATCACAGAAGCAGTATTCAGTGGTAGAGGTAGTATTCACTACTAATAGTGTCTACATTTGCCTTTTAACACTGACAAAATGGAGTAGTTGCTTAGCTGACAGCAAATGGTTTAACCTAGCTATCAAAGACATCACAAATTAATTTTATTTATTGTGCTGGTTCCTGTAGAAATTAATTAGTGCCTGTTTACTTCCTCATTTTTACAGTGAAAATGCCTTGTTTGGCCCATCAGTTTGGGAGCATTATTTCACATTTCCCTTCATTGCTACTTTAAAGGTGATTGCATATTTTCGCATTTTCTGTCTTTGTTTGCCAGCTGCATAGATTTTCATAGTCATGCCATATTTCCTTCTTTCTAATAGATTCCTGTCTGCTGCTCCCACCTCTAAATCAATGTAAGAATGGCTGTACAATGTAGTCTCTTCATTGACAGTTGTCTCTTGCTTGATACTGAAAACTATTTGCATTTACAAATTCCTTCAAAAATTGTAAAGATTTATTTCAAGACTGAAATTCACTGAGATCAGTCTAAGGCAAACAATTTTTTAATTTCTGCAATTTCACTGGAAATAAGACTGGTAAAACTGCTAACTAGCTTTAAGGACATTCAAAGACTCATTTGAAAGATCATGTATTTTTCAGTTCACTGTTGCAAAATGCATTCATCACTTCACTGATCACAAGGCAAGAGCAGTGTTAGCTGTGTGCAGCAGTCCTGTACGTTACAGATCTCTACCAGCTACCGACGCTGTATTTCTAGCCTAGGCTGTTATGATTACATTTCAGCAGTATGAATAAGCAGAAATAATTTGTTTTTTCACTGGAGCTCAAGGAATTAGACGTTTAGATGTCCTTAGGCAGTCTCAAGTACAGGCTTTCTACCTATAAAAGGAGAGTCAACAGCAGTTGTACCAGGGATGAGGTCTCATCTGTCGGCTGCCGAGTGGATAACACTGGATCACAAGCAAAAATACTTTGTACCTGCTATAATCCTTAAACAGTGGACTTGGATACTTTATCAGTAGTCTTTACCTGATATATTGCCTGAACAGTCTGGGTAGAACTGTGGCCGCACTGAGGTCAATAAAATAGCTGAATTGGATGTTTACAGTATCTTATTGAAAATCTTTCCATGTTCACTTGTGTTATTTATAGGTACATATCAGTTCAGTCTGCGTTTATTTTTTATATATATATAAAAGGAGGACAGAAAAAATTTCAGCTTGGATCAAACAGCCAAGTATATAACAGTTTTCATTCGCATGCAAAGTAAACATTTGTTACTGTGTCTGGCATGTATCGCTTACTGTAATCATAATAAGAAAAGCATGTAACATTATAATATGCCTACACCATAATTTAATATACTTCACTTATAATTTAATTGCATATTCCTATATGTTATTAATTTATTCTAGTTAAAATTATATTATAATTATTTGCCCTAATCTGTATACATTGGGGAAACTTTGGGAGGTTTGAAATGAGACTGGCAAACTGCTGACCTAATCAACAAGAGCAGTGGGAAAGTAGTCCTGAATCTACACTTCTGACCAGGGGAACTTCACTGGAGACAAGGTTGGGTAGTTATATGCTGGCTTTTGGCATGCAACATGTGGAGAATCTCAGCTTTGGATTGGTGGTTATTTCCAGAGGATATAGGGAGATCTGTGTTGATTCGCATGGACAAACTGTGACTGTTAATGGAGTTGTTTACAGTTGACCCTGGCTTGGAAGTTAGTGTCCCTGTGGCTAGATCTTTGGAACTGACCTTGGCAGCACTTCTTTGTAAAGTAAAATGCGTCAGTTTTAACCAGAAACCCGAAGGTCACCCATGGTGACCTAGGGTTTTTTTTGGATGGAGGTGACTGCCATAGCTCGTTTAAAGAGACCATTATTAACAGAAGTGTTTGGAGTGGTTTCTAGGATATTCATAACTTCATCAAGGTTGGAAGAGACCTTCAAGATCATCCAGTCCAACTTCCTACCCACATCACCACTAACCCACATCACCCACCGCCACATCCAGACACCTCTTGAACACCTGCAGGTATCGTGACTCCACCACCTCCCTGGGCAACCTATTCCAATACCCAATCACCCTTATAGTGAAAATATTTTTCCTAATGTCCAGTCTGAATCTCCCCTGCTGTAATTCAAAACTATTTCCTATCATCCTTATTGTTACACTCTAAACCAGGGGATACGTGCCAAATCCATAGGAGGCAGCAGCTTCTGCTGTACTGCTGCAAATGGACAGAGATAGCTGAGGCAACAAATCTCACCATCTGGGCATACAGGAAATCTGTGTCAGACTTAAAATGAAGCACTGCTGCTTCCCTCATAGTGCCTTACTGCAGAGCCATCCTTTCTTTTCCAGAAAACAGATTGATAAAAGTTTTAAAAAGAAACAGGAGCCTAACATTTTATGGTAAGATAATTTCAAGGACTCTTTATTTGCCTAAACAAAAGCAGATTGTTAGTATGGTACAGTAGAATGGTGGTCCTTTGGTTCAGCACCAAATGAAGCTTTCTTTCAATATGAAATATAGTGTTTTCCAGGAACTATTTTATCTCATTGGCACGTTCCACTTATAAAGATAGTGTTGGACTGGATATATGAACTAATCTTTGTTCTAGACTTAGTTTGCAGGCCATGGCTTCTATTATATTTAAGTACTTCTCCTTGAAGCTCTAAATCAAGGGCAGTTTCAAAAGTGGGCAGCTTCTATTAAATGTAATTACTTTAATCTGAAGTTAATGCAAAAGGTGAGGCTGCTAAACAAGGGTAGCCACTAAATTAGAGTAGCTGCAGATACAAGCACGAATAGTAAAAGTACCTCTATTAAAAAAGTATAGTAACTAATCAAGGAGGGATTATAAATGAAGCTATGTGAGGTTTGTTTCAGATTGTGTATTATGTCATTCCCAAAACCAGAAATCATTTCTCCATGTTTCCTCTCTTGTAAATGTCCAATAAGATACAGTGTCTATATCCCTTTACACCTACAGGTTCATTTTCTAATGAAGTTTAATGCAATACTATTACCTGCTTATATACTCATATTTTTCATTCAGCACGAAATGCTTTTAACAGAGAATGTATAGGATTTTAAACGACTGAATTAAGGAACACAAAGCTAAGAATTACTTTTGTGTTATAGAACCATTTATTTTTATTCCTAACCATGTTTTTTGACTCTTTCCTTTTATGGTCAGTCTTATTAGCAAGTCTTCCCAATATTCATAGGGTAGCTTATCATTCAGATCTTCCAAGTGACCTTTTCCTCTTGGGCCTTGTCTATCATGTCAGATTTCTTAACCTGGTCTATGCTGTCATGATTTACCAGAACTATGATGATTCACTAGCTTTCAGTTCATCCAAATGCTTCCAGGGGTTTATTTAATCTGTTAAATTCTAGTCTTGCTATTCCTGCTTTGAAGGTAGGGATACAGTACTTCTTGACTACCTGCTATGGGATAACAAAACTCACCCAGTCTTGCAGTCATTATTCAGGCAACATTCCCCCAAATTCCAGAGATGAACTGGACATAGAGGAACTGAAGGATGTGGTGTCTTGTCTAGTACATCATTGAGGAAAAATTTATCTGAAGTTTGATAACTACCTGTTTCAGTGGAATGCTCAGATTTTCATTAGTAGACATAATGGGAAAATATAATGTGTTCTTTCTGAGATAAAATGCCACCAGAATATAGAAAATCCAATTCTGTTTTCTATATTGACAATTAAAACTAACATCAGGTTAAAAAAAATCATTGAAATAAGCTGGATTCCCTTTGTGTGGTTAAAGGAAGCAGATAAGAGCAGTTCCATGCAGGGAACAGATCAGGTAAATAACAACTTTACAACATTTATGCTTTTTGAGCAACTGGGGCAATTTCCATTTCAGTTTTTAGGGAATCATTCTCAATTCTAATACTGACTGAGTAACATCTGTGAAATACTCAGCATTCAGAAGTCATCTAAAGAGGCTTATTTTCTTCACTGTTGTTTTCCTCATCTCACACCTCAGTTCCTCTGTCACAGTTTTTCAAAGACAGTCTGTTGGCATGCAGACAGCTGTATCAGAAGCTTGGTTTCTAAAACCATTATGTGGGAGAGACTGAGCAAATGGAAGAGAGTTCTTTGGACTAATTCTCAATTTTACAGTTCATCTTGAGAATTTTGCTTCAAAGCCCGGTATAACATAGATATTTTCTGAGCAATTCCTTACTTTCTAAATTTCTTTATATGTGTAAATTATATGTCTAAATTTCTTTATATCCTGTGTAATTTAGGTGCCATAAAAGAGAGCAAAACAACTCTTAATAGCCACTTTTAAATTCAGCTTAAAATACAATGACATAACCCATAGTGATGCTCATCCACACTACTAACTTCAAACACTTTGGAAGATGTAAGGACCATCACTTCTGTGTGTCAAGTCTAAGCAAAATATTAAAACCAAACTCAAGTATTAAAAACAGAATTAACAATATTAACTTTACTATAAAATTATGACTTTAAATTTTCCATGTTAATGGGGACCCAACTACTCTTCAACATAAAAGATTTTTTTCTTTTTTTCTGGTTCATTGTTTTTCTTCTGAAAGGGCTAAAACCAGCTAACCAATCAACTAGTCTCTTTCATTCCATAACTGTATGATTTATCAATCCATTATTTGGGTTTGTAGACAAAAATACACACCTTTACATGATGTCATACTTTCTGTTCAATACTTTTGCAATGACTATTCAGAGGATGTTGTAAAGTCTAAAGCCAGCAATTTATTTCTGTCTGTCAGTTCAGGGAAACAAAATTTGCCTGGTATGCTAGAGTACGCTTATTTGTTGACTGGCAAGAAAACTGGCAACTACTTTGTCAAGAATTTAATATCTCGTATTCCAGCGGTTCTTTCCAAGATCTGTGAATCCTTCCTGGTTTACAAATTGCTTCATTGTGCATTAAGTAACAATATAACCACCATGCTGGAAAAATGGTGACACAGATATAATAAGAAGAATATGAGCTAACACTAACAAAAATTAGGAAATGAAGAGTCAAAGTTTAACTCAGCTTAGGAAGTTTGGATATGAGGGAAACATCCAGAAAAGCATCATTTAGATGGAATTATGAATCTTAATCCGAGAAGGTGCTCCAAGAAGTCTTCCAGCAGCTGTAAAAACCTATTAGGAACTCGCTGTTTGGGCAAGTGTTCTTAGATGCTTACATTTCAGCAGCTGTGCATGCCCACACGCACTCTGATCTACGCTGATTGGAAGCTTGCTGCCATCTAAGATCCATTTCAGTTGGAGCAGAGACTAATTTCAGCCACTTCCCGAATGTGCAGTTGGTTTGAATTGTGAATGAAAATGGATTCATTTTAGGTATGAGTTTTAATCAACTTTCCTTCAGATATAGTGAAAACTTCCAAAAAAACAGTTATTGTAGAATGACAATAGATAGTATCTCTTTGAAACACTGATCACAAAAATTAGTACTTTTGCTGTATTAAGGTTTTTCCTATCACTTTGACACCTATTACAGAGTCTGTCTGATTATATATGCACAGATATATGTGGTATGTGCACAGATTTCTACAGACATTCCACATCCAGATTTGGAGCCTGTGTTGCACACGTGGATACACCACACCGAGTTTTTGGGTGTCTTGGTCCAAATCAAAAGCATTTGGCTGGAATATTGCTAACCCCATCTACCTGAACTAACTTGTGGTCTGCTTGAACCAGCCTAAGAACTTGAACCACTGTCTTGTAAGCTTTGAAGTACTGGTTTTAGGTTCTCTTGAGATTGTGTTGTTGAGTCTCTCGTTACCTTTGTAATGCAGAACAGCAACAAGTAGCAAGAAAATTTTCTTTAATCTAGTAGTTTTCCAGACCATCAGTTCAAATTTCACAACTTCAGAGAGAAAAATTAGGTTAATAAGCACTGAGCAAGATAGGCTTAAGAATGCTATTGAATGGCAGGCTCCTTAGTGGGGATGTTGTCTCAGCATGAGATGAGCTGGAGCTCCTCTGGCAGTCCCTGAAGTCTTGTCACGAGCTGCAAAGTAGGACCTTTTGTTTTCACTCTCATTTAAAACTTCATTTTGTCACAAAACAAGATCCACCAAAATGAGTAAGAGGGAAGGGATAAATCCTTTCTTTTCCTTTCATCAGATTTTCTAGTTCGTACCAATAAAGGAGGTGATTTAAACTGTGTCATCTTCAGCCCCTCCAAACACAACTGGCATCTTTTTAATTAAAATGTTGCTGGCAGCTACATGACCCACATTAGAGAAGAATCATGGAATATTGTTAAGATGTTTCTCAGGGCGAAGATTGAGTCCAAGGAAACAAGCCTGGAGTTGCATGCAAGCTAGCTCTCCTGTTCCGCTGTTTTAACTGCAATCAGAACAATTGTGGCCTTGGGACTGTTCAGGAATCTGAAATCTAGAGCCATCAATATAATTTATTAGACACAAATTTTTAATTTGAAATCGCATATCTTTGTTAGTGCTCTCCTGAATTCTCTTTGCCTTTGGTGCGGAGCTCCTTCTGAGCTCAGTTGGCAGTACTGGGACAGCCTACGCAAGTGGTTATGTCACTTGCAATCAGGGTGAGGTCTGTTCTCCTCTGCAGCTAGATGATAGTCTCAGCACTGGAACGTAATGGAAAAGCTAATCTTGAAACCTAGTACCTGCTACAGTGCAGTGCTGAGGAAAATAAAATCTCTTGAAACGAGTAACAGGTTTTGACTATTTCCTTTTGTACTTCCACAACCAACAAATTAAATTTGTTTGGCTTTTCTGAATTTTTATTATTAGAAGTTAAAAAGACACTCTGTAGATTTTCCTGTGGTCTGTTTCATGTTCATTAAGGACAAATATAATTAGTAATAAAAAAAGGAAAAGAATTCCTCAAGATGTCATTACCCAAAGTAATTTCTATTGAATTTACCAGTTTAGCGTCATCTAAGAAATACTTTGTAGGTTTTTTTGCTTCTGTTAAATAGGATAAGAAAAATGATAATAAAACAACTACTGCTAAAAAGAGGTGAGGAGAAGGATCCAGCTGATACATGTCTGAATTAATTGAAATATTCTTCTGAGAACTGTTTCAATGTAGGTCATTACAAGGGAATGACACTGAGGTTTCCCTCTAAAGACCTGATGCAAGGCCAGTTGACACCAGTGATTTAATTTGTTTATTTTAAATAGGCATTGACTTAGACCTGAGCTTCTGCTGCAGACTGTGAAGGCTGACATCTGCAAAGACACTTTTGTCTTGGTAACAGCATGACAACACCCCCACATTTGCAGATGCTCAGAGTTGGATCCACAAAGCTGGAAGCAACCATTTTATGCATCTCTAACAGTCATATTGGGTCTATTAGGCACAAAGCAGCACATCCAAAGATGTTAGGATGCTTCAGGGGTTGTCTGGGTCCTTTGTGGTCTCCTGCTAATGCTCAGGTGAGTGAAAAATATGCAGGTACCTTTGCACAGTTTAAGCCTCCAGCCTTAACCTGCCAACCTTAATAGGACTAATATTTTACCAGCCACTAAAACAAGATAGAGACTTATCTTATGGCTGTATTAACTGCCTTTTGAGTCTGCAATGATAAAACAACATACAGTGGGAGATTTCCATGGATATGAGATTGAAGGATATGACCTGCCAATTACCAGTTAATTTGACTAGACATTTATTTCAAGTCATACTATTGCATCTTCTCCTCCCAGTCTGGGGATGTGTAACAGTAAAACTCCCCTATTCAAATTTCATAGGAGTGCTTATGTTTGAGAGGTCTTGGGATACTTGTGATCCCTGAAGTGATTCACAGATCAGTATTTTATATTGATAAAGTTTTAATGTTTGCATTCAGTGCATTTTTATTTCAAGTATTTTTGGGGCACTGTCTTTTGAAGGAAAAGTTGTGTTTTGATTGTTGAGTAATACGTGAAAGAAACCCCCTGTGCCGAGTTCCAAAATTTTCATGGCTTGATTAAAAAAACCCCACAGCTATATTTCAAGGTAATTCTTACTGTGAGAAAGATGTCTTTTACAAAGAAACTAGACCAAAAGATTTCCAGTTGGAAAATAGATTGTTTCCCTACCTGGAGTCTCACAGAATTGCTACCAGGATCTCTGCCTCTCCTGGTGTACATTGCTTTGTATCATATCTATTCAGAGTTCTTGCTTCATTGCAAATCTAATATAATCACCAAAACCTGCAAAAAGCATTTCAGATGAAAGCTTCAGGATTAATCACTCACTGTAAAGCAATGACATAAAATGATAGTTTCTGAAGGATGCATCGTGTGTGGAGAAGAGAAGGCTCCAGAGAGATTTTATTGTGACCTTTCAATATAAAGAGAGGGCTTAAAAGAAAGATTGAAAGACTTTTTATCAGTAATGACAGGATGAGGGGCAATGGTTTAAACTCCAGAGAGGGTAGATTTAGATTAGATATAAGAAAGACACTTTTTACTGTGGAGATGCTAAGACACTGGCCCAGGTTGACCAGAGAAGCTGTGGCAGCGCCCTCCCTGGCAGTGTTCAAGGCCAAGTTGGATGGGGCTTGGACCTGGTCTATTGGGAGGTGTCCCTGCCCACGGCAGGGGGTTTGGGACTAGATAATCTTTGAAAGTAATATTCAAACCAAGCTATTCTATGATGTGTTTACATGCTGATAGAACTCCCCAGCTGAGAAGCACACAGGTTCAGGTTGTGGTCAGTGTCCCGGTTTCTCTGATGAGAGCTGTACTGTGTCAGACTGGAATCTATCTTACTATATTATCGACAGTGGTTCTCAGGTTGAATATACTGAAAGCTGGAGCCAGACACCATTTTCTCTTGCAGCTCTATGTGCAAAGCAGGTTATTGGTGAAAGAGAAATGAGCAGCTTTTTATAATTGTACTTTATTTACTTCTCAAGGAAAGAGCTTTGAAGATGAACATTGAGAAAATGTAAACAAACATCTTTTCTTTTAAATCTATTTTTATTTTTTAAAGACCTTTGGCTTCAAAAGGAAGTACTCAATTGCAGAAGATTGTTTCATATGTTACATCTGAACTTACTTGCTTCAGGTTTCAATGAGATTTTTGCTGAAGTAAATGACTGTTTGCTATGTGAAAGGGCACTGGAATTCGGATCCCAATCAAAACTCAACTGGGGAAAGACTCATTTTGACATAGTAGGATTCATACTAAGGTCCTCAAAAATGTTCAGGTTATTTTGAACTGCTCTGCTTCACTAGGAAGGGCATTCCTAATTCAGCAGCTGCTTTTAAAACAAACAATGACACCTTTAATTTTTCAATCTCCTTATTGCTGGAAGAAAAATTGTGTTACATATAAATATCAAGCATATGATGTTAATTTCAGTGAGTAAAGAACTTCACGGATATGCTTACTGCTTGTTATAGATTTGTTCTTCTTATTAAAATGTCTTTTTTATTGCCAAGTATCTACTGTTTTTGTGTCAAAATTGTGGAGATCACATTTCTGTTCCTCTAATGATCATTTAAAGTAATTTCATATAGTAAACTACGTGGAAAAGGTTGTGTATTTTTCTTTACCTCTTCTTTTCTACTGTTAGAAGTTACAGCCTATTAATCAATTTAGTGTATGAGTAGAAGTGATGTGAATGCCTAGGAATATAATTGCCTATTTTTAATGTTGATTATTAAATGTTGTTATTATTTCTTTAAAATTAAAATTTATGATACAAGAAAGGATCAGTAGCATAACTAATTTTCCACAGGATGTCTAAGTGGTCAAAACAGCCACTTAAATTTATCTTGTAGAGAAAGATCGGACATTCATACATATTCTCATTTTTGGCTAGCCAGGCAGTCGTGCCCCTTCATCCTTCTTTTCCCTTTTTACGGCACCTCTTTAGTTTTGACATCTCTCATTCTTGGACCCATGTACTGCTGACACAAAGCACACCTAGACCTTGTGACACTCGTTGTATTGACAAGTTTTTCACATTTTGCCAGTCAAATTAAAAGTGTTGTGTGAATTTGGAAAACACCTGCTTTTCCAAATGACTTAAAAACCATTTGAATGCTGTATGAAATCGTAAGGCTAACACAACCATTTTGCTACTTTAGCTGAATTTTGCAGCTTAGACACTAAAGCTGCACTTGCTTTGATTTTATGCTGTCCCTTGGTGGCTGCTTATGTTGCCTGCAGATTTGCACTGGCTTTGCATAACAAGCTATTTCAAGAAAATATCACTCTCTGTTGCCCAAATCCTGTTTGTTATCCCTGTGTGCCTAAAGGCCAAAAGACAAAGCAGCTGGTGTCATTTTGGTGTGCAAGGGGAAAAACTGGCTCTGAAATCTGAATCCCTTATGCAGTATAATGAAATGGAGTTCTCAACACATGGAATTAGGAAAAAAGTAGTTTCTAAACATAAATCCACCCCTTTACATTTTAGGTTTGTTTGCTTTCTTTCAAGTTTTTTACCTAAATATAGCAAGCAAAACTTGTTAAGAGCCGGGACATGCTAGCTGTGATTTTAATCCCACCAGCTTCCTTGCTTCAGAGATTGGTGGGTATGAATGCAGCTACCTTTCAGCCTGTGATAACTAGCTGGTTACCAAAGCCGTAAGTCATGACCCTGCTCCACAAGTGAGCCACATCTGAATGCTTGGGTGTAGGTCCTGGGCTCTGCAGTGCTGTGGCATGCATAATGCTGAGGGAGGAGATGCTTTTGGCAGGAAATTTCCTGTTTTAAGCAATGTACTGTCCATACTATAAATACCTTTAATCCCAAATTATGCTTATTTAGGGTGTAAAGAAGACCTGTGAGTTAATGAAGGCAGAGAAGCTGGCAGGAAAAAAAAAAGGAAAAAAAGAAAAAAGCTGATAATTTAATAATTAGCATGGCAGAACTGTGGTACTCATTTGGAAGTCCTTAGGCAAATGAGTAAGTAGCCTTTACCAGAGATTTTGCCCTGAAATTCATTCTTAGCCTAGAGCATCTTGTCCAAGTGAAAGTACTCGGTCACATGAGGACTGCATGTATTCCTGTGTGATTCAAGGAAAGAAACACACTGACTTTTTCAGTGAGCAGCAGGACCATGATTTTGCCCTAGTTTATTCAGCTCACCTGTATCACTGTCAAAAGCAATGTGTGATACACCCTGTTCGATATCTTCCCTCTTTGGAAGTGCTTTTTCCCCTTTGCATAGTCAAAAAACCCAAACCCTGGCTGTGTTTTGAATCCGTATCTTCTTTGTGGACAGTCCCATCTTCATCAATACATCATCAAAGGCTCTCGTTTGGGTGATACGTTGTGCTAATCTGTACCAAGATACAATTACTTCGGTGACATATTGCTAAGGAAGCATTGCCAACTGGCAGGGATGGCTTCTGTGATTCTCACTAACTGTAACACCATTATTTAAGGACAATGAATTATTATTTGAAAGCCTGAGTACTGGTTTTAGAAAGGGAAAAAGCATATGACCACATGCACAGCAAAGCTGCTGAGAGCTTACCCAGCCTGTTGTGTTTATAGTTTTAAATGATTGATGAAAACTTTCTGTCTTTATTTTTGCAAGTGAACACACATCTGCTGTTGCAACTGCTGGTTAACAGGCTCTTTTCTCCATATGAAGTGGATCCAATTATATGCTCTAGGCCATCCCAAGAGAAGCACAGAAATAGGTAGTTCAAAGTAGGACTGTTTAATAAAGGAGAGATATAGGACTGTTGAGAGAGTGTACTCTTTGCTGTACTTAAATAGGCTGTATTGAAAGGGAGTCTGCCTTTCCTTCTCTGAAAATAACAGTTGTGATGGTAGGGAAGAAGATACACAGTGACTTTATTTTTAGGGCTGATCCTTCCTTATTTTCCCTTCTCTTTACATTCTTTGTTGAATTTTATTTATTCTATTCTAAAATAAGTACAGGGCATTTTTGTTTCATTCAAAACCCTGTGAAAAAATGTAGTGCTTTCCCCCCCTGTCTTCAGTGACCTTTGGATCAAACTGCTCATGCTGATTCTATGACAATTTTTGCAATAAATTCAAAGATCTTGCAGACAAAACTAAGTTTTCTTGACATTTATAGAAAGTGACAAATTATCTTAAAAAATTTCTAGAGGAAAAGTTATACACTATGAAGGCATTTCTCGGTGTTCCAATTTTTATTATTACATTTTGGGGTTGTACTTTTGTCATCCTGGATATCCATGTTCCCTCTAAAATTCAGTTTACAGCATTAAATAAAACTGTATTCTTCAATAATTATTTCTCCCACGATCCTTCCCTCCTTTGTCACTGTCAGCTATTCCACTGTCTTCTACCCCACACACTTCCTCCAGCTCAAGGACAAAATGTCTGCCAATGGCAACTGGGAAAATTCTATAAAATAGTTGTTTACAACACATTATTATTTGGTCCCCTGTCATTTTTAAATTCCTTCTCCATTTTTGGCCAGATTAGAGTCTTCCTCCCTATCTTCTACATCACCTGTAAAATTTGCCCTTATTTGTTATAATGCTGAGAATAAAACTCTTAAGCCTGCCAGCTTTTGGTCATATTCTGTAGTGTTGTTCCTTTTAGCTTCCTTGGATGCATCTTGTCCAACTTAACATTTACGAAGGAAATGTTTTCGTATACTCTACTACATCAGCCACAGCATCTCTTAATTGGCCACATCCTTTTGATCTTGTTTCTTCCTCTTCGGTGATCCACACAAAATCTTTTGCGCAGTGCAGTGAGCATTTTGGCAGGATAAGCAGCTTGAGTGAACTCTGTGGGTCAAAGATTGAACATTAAGCTCTTTTGCAGCCAGAGATCATACATGACTGCCCACTAATTGGTAGAAAGATAAAGCGCTGGGAATATTCAAATCGATAAACACTTGCAGGAATATTCCTGCTGGAAGTGCCAAAAACATTCTCTGCAATGTAGCTAGTGGGTGGGTATCCACCCTTTTCTTGTCAAAACTTTGTCTGGTTTATTTCTGTTTCTAATTTTGGCACGTCGGTTTGCTTTTTAATGGGTTCTTCTAAATCTCATGTCTTTGTAAGCTCCTGGTCACTCCCCAGCACTGGTTGTATTCAGCAGATAAGATAATTTTTGGTCCCTTCTTAGGGGGCTGCATCTTCACCTGCACTGGAGCACAGGTTGTACAGTTTTTTCTCTAGTATGGAGATTCCAAGCAAGCGTATTCACATGAGTACTTGTGGATGTTTACAGCTTGAATATTTATGCAAATATATTTCCATGCAGAGCTCAAGCATTTCTTGAGAATCTAAAATGTGTCTTTGGTCTTACTTTTCTTCAACATTACCTTTTCTGTCCTGAATCTTACAAATAAGAGAGCTATCTGACTATTCTTTCCAGTTTTTCTTCAGTTTTTTTTTCTTTTCTCTTCACTGAGGGGACTTTTTATTTTTCAATCATGAAAATGATTCACTCCATTTAATTCCAGTATGCTCCTGCTGAGACTCTGCAGGTCACTTTATAGCCTACAGTGCCAGCAGTTAACTGAGATTTTTTGGTCTCTCTTCCTCTTTCTAAAACAACTATTTTCTTGAAATTGATAGCGTAATCCAGTGTTGTTTAAAGCCAAGTTACTTCTGCTGGTAAAACTTCATAGTTTACTAGTGTAACTTCATGTGCTCAATAGCACTGTAGTGTGCTTCATGTTAATGACCCATCTTCTGGCTTTCCACTCCTATGCGCTCTCTCTCTGTATGGGGTGGGTTGCTCAGATTTTGTTAAATGAGCAAACCTTAATGTTCATCTTGGTTTTCTGTGTGAAAGTCATGGAAACTGTGGGTCCTAGTTCTTCACAGCGTGCTTCACGGGTGTTATATTTAGAACTTCCTCCCAGTCCCATTAGGAAGTGATTAAATATCAATGTGGAAACAGGGTACATTAATCAACAGGTGAAGAGGCCCCACGGTGCCTATCTGGCAGATTATATAAAGGTCTTTCTAGGAGTTAAAGTCCATTCCCTCAGTGTGGCTTTTTTTATCCTCCAGTCTAGTATGCAGCCACTTCACCTCCTCCATTCCTCGCCATGGGTAACAAATGAAAAATTTTGAATGCTGCTGAATACTGTGCATTTTCACAGTAGGTCAGGTGTTTAGCACAGGTGTTTATGAAATAACATCGTGTTGATAGAAGGCAATGTGCTTGGTGTCTTTACATTTCCACCTCTATCCGTGTGAAGTAGGAGCCTTCCATATGTAACACGGGCTGCAATTTCAGTTTATGAAAATGGTGGTAACTCAAGAGTCAAAAAGTGATTTTGGATCTCAGTCACAAAGCAGAGTTTCAGCTGGTGAAGCTGTCAGAGGTCTGGCAGACCCGATAAAACTGTGTCTGTAAATCTATCCTGGTGAATTTAGCTCTTTTAGGCTCTGGAAATCAGTTACACTGAATTGCTGATTTTTCTTAATTCTAATTGTTATTTCTAAATATTTGTCAAATTATTTCAGTCAAGGATGGATTGAGAAACTATTATTTTCTTCTATTCACTATTTACTAAACATGTTGTAACTATATTAGATATTCTTGTATTTCTATTCAAATAATCAAAAATTTTAAAAGAAGAAAAAGAATCTGTTGTATAACAAATACAACAGTTCTGGTACAAATTATTATTTGTGCTAGAATTCATGAAACTTGTGAGATAAATGAACATTTTTACATAGCTGTCAGGTAATTCACACAAGACTGCAATATAATTCACCACAACTCAGCAACAATGAATAATACAGCTCCAGAAATAACAGCAATCAGAACTCAGTACTTTAATTT
Organism: Aegotheles bennettii; assembly: GCA_013398125.1. NCBI lineage: Eukaryota > Metazoa > Chordata > Aves > Caprimulgiformes > Aegothelidae > Aegotheles > Aegotheles bennettii. The sequence continues at coordinate 664,631 of VZRW01005389.1, forward strand.
ATGAATGTATTTGCACATTAATTTTGTAGTCAAGGATGGATGCCTTGTTTTTCTTCCGTGTCTTCTTTTCCATTGACAATATTCTATTGTTATTTTCATTACTATTATTATTAGTTTTTGTTATTTTTTTTGTTTGTTTTGTATTATACGAGAACTTGGAACCAAATAATAAACAAGGCTTTGTGTGCAAACTGCCTCACTAACATATAAAAAAAAGAGATAGCAGGTATCCTGAACACATTACAGGATGCAAGCGAAGGGAAGGAGCATGGAGTAAGCCTGGGAAAACATAGGACTAAAATGAATGTATTTTGCATAATGGTCAGTATGTCAGATAATACAGCGCCGTACTCTACATTTGTGCTTAGAGTTTAAAAGAAAATGGGCATAAATGCAACCTCATTTTTGCTTTGCCAATGATGTTGTAGGGCGGGACTCTGGACATTTCACGAGTAGTTCTAGCTGCAAAGGAATTCAAATACAGTGGGCTAGTCCCACAGAAGTGCCTGAACACATGGGAAAACATAAGCCTATTACTTTTTCCTTCAGGAAGGAGGGATCTAAGAAGATCTTATGTGTCCAGGGTGCCACCAGGGTACCCAGTGTATCCTTGATCAAGAGTTTCAAAGGTCACTGTAAGGGCAGAAAGAGAAGCAGTAGGACTCTTGACTAGTAGGTAAGCAACAGTCTCTCAGAGAAACCTTAGACTTTTTCGACCAGGTTGTCATTAATTGTCTTTCTGGCAGAGCGTTGGACCAATATATCCCTGATATGATTTACCTGTATCAATAGCAATCTGTTCAAGCAGGTGATGTTATACTCTGCAATGCAAACCATGCACATATTTATGCCGTAGTCAAGAATTTCAAGTCTATTTACTTGCTTTTGACAGAGAATCTAATGCAGGAGCTGCTGCTTTGAGGCTTGCTTCATACACAAGACTGAATTTAGAAGTGGTTCTTCTGCTTCATACTCCATAGTCCCTGCCACCACCTGTAGCCCTCTTTGGATTTTAGATTTTCCTCTGCTTTTAATATCCAGTCTAGCATTTGAGCCAAGACCTACTTTCTCTCTGGGACACTGTCACTCCACTGACCTTGTTCCCACCTCTTTTATGAAAAACAAACAATAATGAAAGTCACAGTCAGAATGAGATCCTGATGTAGGGATCCTCTGTTGAATGTTATCTCATATTTCAGCAGCTTTGCTGGCTCCAGCACTTGGAAACATTTAAATTCCCCACTGGCTGGGATGTTGGCTTTTTTAAAGTGTTCTTCTAAGCTTGTCCTTCAATATGTACTTAACTGGTTCATTCAGACTCTTTTTTTGAGCATGAGTTTGGCAGACAAGGTACAGGGAACAGAGCAGTGCTCTTTGAGTGGATACATGCTGTTCAGTTCCATTTTGAAGAGGTACTTCTGTTTTCTCAAACACAGTAATGATACCAAACATTTGGAACAATCTGAGGAATTCTGTGTGACTTAGAGCATCTTTTAATAAACTTTTAAAAAATTGCTAATTTTCATGCTTCAATGTTAATTCAAAATCCATTTCCTTCCTTCCTTTCCTTTCCATCTCCCTTTTACCTGACAGTGCTCTGGACAGTTAAGGTAAAGAATACGTTGTGGAAAGAAATACCTCATAGAATAAATGAAAGCAAGAACTAATACATTCAGGCAGTCATGCAGCTTCAGAGAAAAACAGGACAACTGTGCTGTAGGTTCTGACATTATTAAGGTCTCTTGCTATGTAGGGTGAGGGGAGTGGTCTGATTCTCACACTGCAGTTGTTAAGAGATAATGTTTAAATTAATATTTCAATGTTTATATTGATATTATACAGATACATATCTGTGGGGAAGTTGAAGACACTATCTAATGTACTTATAGGTAATCTGTAATATATTGCAGTCCCTGCTTTTACCATGGAATTACTTGGTTTACATGGGAATATCAGGTTTTACAACAAGATGCACTGAGCATTGATATAGCTTTACTGACATGGCAAGGATTTCCCAACAATTGCAAAACCAAAGCTTATGAGAGGAACCAACTGTACTGGCAAGAGCAGGGTTTCACCACTGTTGTTGGTTGCCCATGCAAGGGGGGCTCATTTAGGTGGCACAGGTGCACTTAAGAGGTAGGAGTCAGTCATGGTTTTGTTTTTGCAGGCAGAAGTTTCATGGTTACAAATGGTCTGAGGAGTCTTAAAGTGAATGTAGGTGTAGTTTAGGTATGTTTGGAGTCCTGTGTGATGTAGGAAGCCTCAAGGGGAGTAAGAATCAAACCTAATACAGAATTTCACCTCTCTTATTTGGACAAAGTGTTTCCTGTTGTCATTTCTTTAGAAACATGAAAGGAGTGTGCATAATCTATACCTCACTAAGATATATTATTCCTGGTGCCATGGGTATTCTCTTTTTTTGTTGCAGCACTGGGGCTATAAGCTTGCAGGGAGCACTCCCTGTGCAAACCTCCTCTGGGTGGATGGAGGTCATTAGTGTCCCTGGGAGGAGTTCCCACTGTGGAATATGTCCAAAGGAAGAACAGAGAACTGGCTTTGGTGGACTGTGAATTCAACAAGTAAAGCCAAAATCTTTGTTCCTTGTCTTCTCCTCAGATGTCTTTTTAGATCAAATCAAAACCATTCATGGAAATTAGTAGTAGGCTGAATAATAGATGCACAGTGTTACACAAATGGTCTGTACCTGATAAGAAAGGTGAGCAGAACATTAATTAACCCCTGGCCGTGCCAAGACACTGGCACTTTTCTGCAAAGTCATAGAAGACCATAAGCCTATTGGTGCAGCTCTGAAAATCTTTGACCTCATTTGACTGGGATAATTTTTAATGAACTCTTTGTAGAGAAGTTTTTAGTAATCATGAAACTATGATGAAGGATAGTGAAAGTATATAAAGCATTTACTTACACATAATGTTACTGTTCACCTTCCAGCTTACACATTGGCTCAATCCTCTTTTCTCTCCTTTTTATCTCAGTCCCAGAAGCAGTGTACATGCAAATATGCCTATTTTGTAACTTAAATTCTCATCTTGTTGGAATTCAGTCCAGTCACATATCTGGGAACACCTCCAATATTTTTCTGCTGGCAGAGCTCCAGAGAGGTCTGTGTCACACAGTGGAGGTGCCAAGCTGGCTGCTCATTTTGCTGGCAATGTGAGGGTCCTCCAGTTGAAGCATGGACAAGAGCTTTTCAGGGAACCCATATTTACCATATTTATCTTATCTGTGTCTCCGGTACCTATATCTATTTGGAGTTAATAAGCTGAGCATAGGGGTAGGAAATCCTGATTCCCCTGAGAAATTTAAACTTTTAGTGAAAATGAGGTTTTCTAAATGTTGCCTTCATGTGCATGAACTGCCTCAGGTGTTTCATTCCTGCAGAAACTTTCCATGCAATTTTGTAAAATACTTTCTCATGAAGTCACTTTAACTAAAACCAAATCAAATGCGATGGGGAAATCACAGTAATACACAATATTTCGATATTGATCTGTTTAGATAATTATGCTCAGTCTTGGGGAATTTGGACAGGCAGATACACTGCCTCTGGCTGACTTGTTATGTGCCTTCCCTAGTGGGGTGTTCCAGATCAAGGACTTGGCTAGAAGATACTGATCATTGAGATGGGTTTCTTTCCAGTGGAAATTGGAGTATGATGGCTGTTGCATGCAAAAATCTCCCTCTGTACCCGAGTCAGGATGTTCAAGGGCACAGACCTGTATTTAATATCTTGGAAATGTTTCTAGGTTCATTGATTTAAAGATAGACACAATCTCCTTTCAGCTTCAACTGAAATTTGTGAAAATGTTACTGTTAGTGACTCACTGGGGCTACAAAGAATCTTGTGGTTTTTAACTGTGTCTCATGATGTCCTTGGTGAAGTTTAATTGCTCACTAGTTTTGCCTGGACATTATTCAAAAGTCCACTGAAATCACTGAGCTTTATAATTGTACCCCAAAGTGCCAGAGTTGTCATCCTCTACATTTCCATCGCTTCCTAGCAAAATTAAAATGAAGGATATCACAGTTCTGATCATCGCCTCTTATAAGTCTTTCTCTGAGTACTTTTGGTGCAATTCTTCAAGTACAAAATATGTGCTTATAACTCTTACAGTTCTTTTCTTAGTCTTAGACAAAATTAACATTTCAATGTCTCATTTGTATTCCATCATGTCTTACTGGATTTCTCTTGGGAGTTTATGACTACATATGAATATTATGAGCCAAGGCAACCTTTAAAATGAGCAACATTACAAAGTCAAAAAGAAGCTGGTGTTTTCCCCCCTCCTTTTTTTTTCCTTTTTTATTTTTTTTTTAACCTGCTGCCTAAATCTTGATTAGGCTTGCCTTTAAATTACCTGATGAGGAAACATAACATCCATTTCCCCAACTGTATTCTTAAGCTATAACTTCTTCTCTGTCTCCCAGACTCCTCTTTCATTTTCTCACACACGTACATGGTATAGCAAATATCCATAAGCTACTACGAGTAGGACAATCTACTGTGATCAGAATCTCTGTCTCAATCAAGATGCTAGCATGGACCGAGAGATAGGGATGTGAACAAGCTGAGGAGAAAATCCTCAGATTCTATGAAAGTATAAATACTCCACAATGTTCTGGTTCAGTGGTGGTAAGATAGAGTCAAAAGCTGCTAAGCTGTCCAAAATAAAGCTTTTATAGTGCCTCATAAATGGTCTATTGGATTGTGGTAAGAGTGGTAAAGCCTTTGGCTTTACGTTTGGACAGCATATCTTAAAACCTAACTTGGGGAAAACTTATTTCCAAGCTAGAGGCAAAGCCAGTATCAAAATATGTCAGGTTATCTCCCCTCAGCCAGCCCTTGAACTCTGTCAACAATCCTATTAACTTCAATAATTCTATTATTAGTACATTAAACAACTCTAATAACTTTTTTTATCAAAGAGTTTGTTACCTGTGATGTGTTAGCTAGGATCACTCAACCCTTTTCAGGGAACAAGTGTTTGAAAAGAGAAGCAAATGTATACCTGTTCTCTTAGCAAGTACCACAATTAGGGTGGTACTATTTTGGTTTCATTTTCATTTCCTGGTGATGCTCTGTTATAGTATCAAATGCTCAGGAACCAAAGTCTGCTGTCATTATATTTACATTGGAGCCATATCTTGCACAGCATCATTGAAGTCTGAGAAACAATTTTCAGAGGAGCATTCACAGAATTCCCAGCCCAAGATATAACAGGTTCCATTTGGGACCTAAGAAACTCTAAAACATTCTAATTTATTCTTCTGTTATGAGAAAGAGCAAATAGATTTAACTTTTTCTAACCTAGTAGTGAAAATTAGTGCAGTGACTAGCTGCAAGCTAACATTTTCACTTGGCCAGGAGCCCTGTTTGCAGCTGGTGAGCACTTGCACATCACTTCTCACAATTTTTGCTTAGCAATTTAGGCATCAGACAGTGATATCTGGTCTCAGCTACCTGAATTATGATAGCTTACTGGTGTCAGTTTGGACCCCTGTTTACATGTTTAGATTCATATTCAAATGCCTACAATTAAATGCAGAGGCTTGATCGTTCAGCCTTTGGACCACAAATGTAATAGATATTAATCAAATTGCTATATGATTTTGCCAGGAAGGGTATTGACTTTCTTGTCCTATTGCCATTCTTTAAAAAGCAGTGATACAGAACAACACATCCAAAGGCAACATTTGTAAGCCTGTTCAGAAATGGAGGTTTTAGAAATAAAAGCATGAGTACACCCAGCATTTGATCAGCCTCTGAGTTAAGCTTCAGAAGTCAGTGGAATATCTCTTTGACTTTGGTGGGCTTTGCATCAAACCCTGCAAAGCACCATGCAAAAAAGGAGAGACATGACCTATTATTTTCTAATAGTGCTTTTGACTTTTTTTTCCTCTCTTATGGATCCTCTTTTAAGGCTTCACTTGTTCTAACTAAACCAGTTGCCACCTGACATTTGGATAATGGCTCAGGTGAAGCACACACATGCAGCAGACTGGGTTTACCCTTTGACTTCCATCTTCCCTTTCTGATATGTTGCATGACATTTGGGTTTCCTTACAGTGCAGCTTCTGCAGCTGAAAGCTTCACTTTTGTGCACTGCTGAGAGATGCAGAGGTGATCACAGATCAGATCCCTTTCCTGCTGAACACTTGGCACTCTGGTTAATTACAGAGATGGAAAAGCACTTTAAAGACTCGCTTTTATTCTGTTTCTCCCTCATCTTTATCTTGCCTCATGTATTTTATCAATCGCCTAAATGTGGGAGCATCCTTTAGCTTTCATCTACCCAGGACTGTCTTTAAAAGGCACAAAGTATTTTGCCACACATTTTTCCTGTCTGTTCTCTAAAAAGGCAGTCGTATCACATGCATTGTTTACTCTTTGTCATCTCTCCAATTCAGTTATTATCACCAACCATGGTAATGCCTTGATTACCTTGACATGGCATCATTATATTACAGCAGCTGTCCCAGCTTCTTTGCAGAGCAAAGACAGCAATAGCAGGGCAGAGACTTAGGTTGTTCACAAGTGGTTTAAGCTGAGAAAGTCTTTAATACAGGAATCTGAAGTGGTCTGTAATGTAATGATTAAAAAGCAAGTTGGATCGGTGTTCAGACTCCTTTGTCATGGCTTGTTCATGGTGCTCTAAATGGAAAGCATCCCTTGTTTCATGTCTGACCCATTCTTGATTACCCCTAATACCTTATCATAATAAATGTAGTGCTAATTTTCTGAGCTATTTTGAGTATTAATTCCTCCCTCTAGTTGCTTAGACATGAAATTCTCTCTTTTTAGTATAAAATCTTGCTAAGTTCTACCCACAAATAAGTTTTTGTAGTAATTAAAGCAAAAAAGCTCAACCATTTTTTTTGCTGAAAGTCATGAAATGATAATCATATCTATAGTTAATTCAGATGTCTCAAAATTACATGGATACCATTTTTTTCCCTGGTTTTTGTGTTCTGTTTTACCTAAAGGTGTGTGTAGAGGGGTATATTTCCTATATTTGAATCTGATCCACTCAGTTATTTTATTGTTTAAAGTGACCATCCACTGAAATTTAGACTTACAAGTTTCAAATTATGATGTTAATTCAGTTAGATTTTCTTGCTAATCTACCCACAGAAACATTAATTATTAAGAGCAATGTAGGAGCTGTCAAATATAGACTCAGAGTTTTACATATTTATTTTGCTTAATTTTAAAATAAATTAATTATTCGATGATGACTGAAAATTAAATCTTCTCTGATGTTTTGAACAGTGACCCTGCTGACCTCTCCAAATAATTACCTTTAAATAGAAATTATCAAGGCTCTTTTTGCCATTCTACAATGTAACAAAACATTGACCAAGCATCCTCACTCTGTGTTGTTCCATGTTATAAACAGATAATGTAGTATTGTATTTTTTTTTATCTTCTCTAATAGTGTGAATTTAAGAGGATATTATTAAACAGCCAGATCAGGTTGCATCTTTATATAAATGAGTGAAGTCATATCATTGGGAAAAATGTGTTGAGATTAAAAAACAATCTTGGGATTTAGATGCATGATTTAGATACATATCTTGCATTAAAATTAATGAAACTGCCAAGGACTCCTTTACATCATTCTGAATATCTAAGCAAAAGCTGCAACTTGAGGCTTTTTAGAAGTAAATGATTATTGGTATACATTCTCCTTCATCCTGAAATTAATTAAATAGCCAGATAATATGGTAACCAGAAGTATTTCATATGAAGTACCGTTGTGTTTTATACTACACAAGCAGACAATACCAGTGCAGCGACAGAAATAGGATAAAAATAACTCGCGAGCCATGGGACCATTAAGTTTGTTTCCCACCTTTTCAATAAAAAACTGGAGTTTATTTTGACAAGAGGAATTGTAGACTCTAGATTAAATGGTCAATCACACGTAATCTCGAGCATGTTATTCATAGCCTATTAAGCGTATATGTGCATTATATTTACAGACTTAAATTTGTGAATTTTTAACAGCTTCTTTGTAACTTTGGATATTGATAGAATTCAGGAAAAAAAAATTGAGGAAAAGCTTGATCCCTGTGCTGGTGTGATATCAGTATACAATTATTGATTTCAGTCTAGTTATACCAGAGACACTCAGACATGAAACAGAAGTGAACTAAACCTTAATTTTTGATGGGTGGGTTTCTTGTTCACGTCAGTGGTAGATGAATGAAAACTAATATTGTAGTATACTTTAAATGTCCTGTTATTAACTATATGCAAAGCAATGATGCAACAAGTAGCGTTCAAGCACAATAGAGCTGACTTGACTTTCCATGTACCCTATTATAGAGAACTATTTTTCTTTTCCTCAGAGGCTCTGCATGATCACAAAACAACTGAAGACACAAAAGTATCACTGAGATCTAAATGAAAGAACATGGGGAATATATATATTCCATTTGTTAAAACAAAACCATTCTAATATCTACCTGTGAGCTTCCTTGTGATACACTGTGTGATTTGGCTTGGGCATTTAAGATGATGTAAGAAGCATTTTGACTTAACACTTCTACAGAAATGTGCTTTTACAAAAGTATAAAGGCTTCCTTGTGAGTCCTGTGTGGAGAAGTTAAGGATCATATTTTGGACTACCCACTGGAGTCTGCAAAAAACAATCTGTAGAAACTATCAAAATGTTATGATTATTGTGTACTTCTGGATTGACAAAATAATGACTATGTTTTCTCAAAAGATTAGCACAATATTGTCACAGATTACCTTCTCTCTAGAAGGTGACGCACAGAAGCTAGATAAGGCATGTTCCCCATCCTTCTGAAGGATCAAATTTGTGACTCTATAGGGTTACAGTGCAAACCATAGATTGTATAAAAAGGGCAGAAAAGGCCATTTGCAGTTTCTATTTGAAATAACTATTTTTTGTTTGTTTTTTTTCGCTATGGTCAGATAAAAAATGAAAAAGTCATAATCACAATGGGAAGTTCAAATTCACTCAAAACATTTGAAACTGTTTTCTGCTGTTCACTTTTCAGTTTCTTTGACTGAAATGGTTCTTTATTATGAAAAAGAGCACATAGTCCTCTGGAGGGTTTTGTTCTGATAGATATTGATTCTGGTTCAAATCCTAAAAATAATTATTTACACATTCGGTATTAAGCACAGGAGAAAACACCTGGCTAAAGAAAAAAGATAGCATGCAGAATGTCCTATGGAAATGTGATTTAAATGAGGAAAGAGACACATTATTCTGAAAAATGAGATTGCTATATTGGCAATTGATATCATAGCATTAAGTATTATTATTTTTGTTATACTTCCATTATGGCAGTTTCAAAATACTTGTGCAGCTTATACCACTGCAAATATGCAAGTGTCTTAAGTTATTTGTAAATCATTCTACTTTGGAATAGCTACAGCAGATGACAAAAGACTATTTTCAATGAATATATTATTTGGGAGATGGAACACTTTGGGAAAAGCATAAAAATTAATTTCTAACAGAGTTCAAATTACTCCACCTGATATAATTTCGTATAAGTGTCATTTCTGCTTTTATTGCTCAGTGAGTGGTGAGACATCATGTGACTAGAAGAGTTTTATCTTACTGGAGGATTTCTTAAGAAGGGTCTTTTACACAAAGTTTTATGAAATGCCAGTTATTTCCCAGTTAAATAAAGTTTCCAATAAGCTTCTTTAGGAAGCCTCCACCAATCCTTTTCAATCCCTCAGAACTTCAAAGGTAGCTGTAAATATTACCTTGAATAGTCACTCAATACTTCCTTACTTTTTCTTTGCTCTATGATGTTTATAGAAATGTGAATCTGAAAACATAAAACCTGTAGCCAGAGGGACCATGAGGGCTGAGGTACAAAGCACCATCAAAAGAGACACATAATGGGGCAGAACCCTGCCATTTGCCCCCTGAGTCTCTAGCAGGGCACATTAAGAAAGAACTGAAATAGGTATCTCGTTGTGCCTAAAGCCTAGAAAAAGATATTGTATGTTATGTGCTTTTATGTATTCCTTTTATTACTTTTCTCAGTTTGTGTCACAATGTTAATGCTTTCTTAGTGCTGTTTGCAGGCATGAGATAGACTACTTTTTTTTTTTCCCTGATAGTTAATAGCTTGACAGAAGTCTTTAAACTGTGATTAGAACATGCCTCCTGAGTAAACTGCTTGCAGTCTCTGGTTAATTTTGAGTTGTTAGGAAAAATACATCTGCGTTTTTGCTAAAAGTTATATTGTATTTCTGTGCGTTGACTGCTAAATCCAAATGTGCCACGGTACAATAGAAGACATAAACACTATTTTACGGGGAAAAAATAACTCAGTTGGTGGTTGTTTTTCCTCTTAGGCTTTATTTGTTATGGAGGTGAACAACCTCTTGGAGTGTATCATTCACGCCAACAGTAACACCTGTATCCCCACCGTGTCAGATGCTCTTATCCTATCCATGTCACTAAGGAGTCCATGAGACTTTCTGTACATCAATTTTTAACTTTTCCCTTTGATCCAACGTTACATTAATTTAGAAACTGACTGAGGAATGATATGGTTAAATCAAAACCTATGAAATAACATATGATAAAATGTTCATGTAAAAAACTATTAACAAAAAATATTTTATTTTTAGTTTTATTTTTGTCTGGGCTACTAACAGCGTTTTAGCAAAAGTTTTGGGTGTTTTCAGTGATGGAAAATCCTGTTATTTTCCAATTAATTCATTTTCACATCCACCAGAGGGTCTGGATGAAGTGAAAGCTGGTTAAGGTGCTGTATTGCACAAAGAAGTTGGGGATAAGGGGTCACATTTCTTTTGCCCACGTCTTTCATGATCCTTTTGGGATCATCTCTCTGAAACTTCAAGAACTTGAAGGAGGAATCAAGCTGTAAGCAGATAATAGCGAGAATTTGTGTTTTGGATCCAGCCTGGTTTGTAAGGGGTTATGGAATCCATCAGGCTGGAAGTCATTGTAAATGTGCCTGTTTTCTGCTCTCATAAATTGTATCACCCCATAGCCTGCTGAAATATGCAGATGCCACTGAGAATAATCAAGCATAGCATCTTCTCCTCATATTTTAATATAAATTAGCTTATCAGCTGATAAGAAAGAAGATGCATGTCGTGTAATCAAGGTAAATGAGATAAATATTAGCATATTAAATCACTTCTACCTATAAACATTATTCTGAGCGTTCAGCATTTCAAGGTGAGAATGTCCTTTGTGAAAAGAAGCAAACCTCTATGTGTACAAAAGAAAATTAACTTATTTTCTATATTCCCTTTGCAATTATCTTTTATATTTATATTTGAGTAAGAATTCTCTCTTTCAGAATCTAACTTTTTCTAATACTCTGTTCTGGAATTAAACACTCTTAATGGAATCCCATTTGTTGTCATGGAAATGAAGATAATGATAGATTGTGGATTCTTTGGAAGAAAGAGTATGGGGGGAAGAGTTGGGGGAAAGACAGGTAAATATTGCATTTGAATGAATATTTTTTTTAATTAGTTATTCTGAGGAAAAATGGATATTGACTGAGAGAAGAATGGCTTAGAATTTTGTATGCAGGAAAGGTTTTGAATCCCATAAGCAAGCTGCATTTTGCAGCATTGTCTGCCTTGGACAGTGGTCTTTCGTTGTATCTTGGGAGGAGACCTCTTATAACTTTTGAAGAGCTTTCTCCTTGAGGAGAGCTGTGTCATCTCTGCTTATTCATGAGGAGTAGGACTGTGTCAGCCAGCTGTTTTCCTGCCCAGCTGCTCTGCAGAGATTCAGAGAGATGATGGACTTGACTTTTATTAGATTTTGGGTATTTGGCTAGAGGTGCATGTGTCATTACAGAATCACACCATCTCTGCACATCTAGAGCTTGGGAAGATGCCACAGGCTTACAGCTGTGTTGGATGCAATGGTTGTGCAGGTCTTGACAGCTTCTTTGCTGGTGATTAGCTTTCACTGATTAGATGTTACTGACTTGTCAGGGAGGAAGGAAGAAGTTCATGCTTCATTTTCTTTTTGTGATGACTAACTCTTTATGCTGTGGAGTCTATTGAAACCAGTCCCTCATGCTTGTAAAGAAATGTCTTTGGAATAAATGTTAGCTTGCTGCTCTGGAGCTGGGTAGTGCCTCCAAGTCTAAGGAAACTTTCAGATTTTGCTGCTCAGATAAATGAAACTTGGGGTCTGTATATTTTTTTCTCCATTTTACCATGTGAATACAGAATGCAATGGTAATTGTTGCCTTAGGATGCTTTAGGATCATGTCGCTTACCTAGTCATTAGGAAGGAAGACAAGATTTCTTGTAGCTGTAAAGGCTGTCACTTTTTCCAAACACATAAGAATATTTCCCTTCAATAGTAAATGAATAATGGGCAACTGTTAAGAAAGGAATGTGCCAATCTCTGACCAGCCATGCTCTTTGGGAATATTCACATTAATAACTGTGGAAATGGCTTTGGCTTGTTTTTCAGGAATGAAATAAGATTGACTTTCTGATGTCCATTGTATGCTCTCAGGGATCAGCATTATGATCTGTGTCTCTTTTTGGAAATGCAAAGAAGGGAGATGTCTCCCTTACTACCTTACCTGGACATGCATCTTCTCCTTTTCTATAAGCTCCAAAACATGCAAATGAACTGGCTGGGTTTGAAGAGCCAAAGCTGTAGCATCTTGCTCTGGTGCAATAAAGTTCCCCATACAACGAAATAGTCTAAAATACTGATTTTTTTTTTTCTTGTGACTATGTGATTATCTTAAATTCATTCTAGCTGATAATTTTCTTAGAGGAAATCTATCTTCCTGAATTGACAGGGATTCTATGGGACTTCGTGGGCACATGTCACCAATGATCTGTCAGCCCTAACAATATATGTGAAGCCATATTTTGAAGGCTACAGACTTTGGATAAGTTACTGACTTACAGACCAAGAACTGACTTGTTCTATACTTCAATATCCTCTACTAAGGTAAAACCTTCAGTTTTTATTCTATTTTAATAGAACTTTTATCAATCCCTTCTTGAAAGTGACAGCTTTTAGCTACATTTTTTTGTTAAATTCAAAATCTATAATCTTCTGTTGTTCAGTCTTAGTTGTCATCATGTCATTATAATGATCTTGGATAGATATAGCTGAAGCATATTTTAGCCAAGGCAAAACATATTTAGCATATTTAGTCTCCAGCTGCACAGACTTAGTTCACTTCAATTCAGTGCTACCAGATGGAAGTGCCACAGAGGGTAATCTCATGGAGGCAAGGGTCAATCCTCTGTTATTGCTTCCCCTATTTAATCAAAGGAACCTTCAAGTGTTTTTCTCTGCATGTTCAGCTACCAGTGATATATCTTCCCACAAATATTAGTCTAAATTCTCCTATGAACCTTGAGGATAAAGGTTTGACACTCCCCTTAGACTTTTTCAGTGGTCAGCTCCTCTTATTCACATCTTCCATGCTCCCTTTATAACAAAGGCTACTAATTTTCTCTATATAGCATCTTTTCTTTTGTATTTAAAGAATGTTGTACAGCCCACAATCAGTTCTTTTGTCTTTAGACTAGCCAGCAACAGCTCTTTCAGTCTTCCCTCACAGGTAATATTTTCATGTCATAGAATGATTTTGATTGTTCAACTCTGGATTCCCTTTAATTGTGCATATGTCTGGTATGTTGCAGTGTCCAACATGGATTTAGCTAAGGTTTTAACAAAGCTGAAATGACTGAAATGTTTTCACCTGCATTACAGGCTATACTTCCAGTGGAAAATATCTACATTTCAGCAAGATTTATTTTTTTCCACAGTAATATGGTACTACAGATTCATTTTCAGCTTGTGACACACTATCTTGTTCCAGATCCTTCCAAAGAGCAGTTGTTTTGATATCTGTTCCAGGATCTGTACCAGTCCTTATTTGATTAACCTTGTTATGAGTCTGCATTGGGCAATACAATTGCCTAGTCCAGCGTAGTGTCATTGTTTTGGGAGGAGTTTTGCTCGTGTGTCCATAACACAGTGCTACCTGATCAGCTGATAGCATCACCTAAGCCAAAGCCTCTTGTGTGACGTCCTTAGGAATGAGAGAAACAGGGTTGCTGAGAGCAGGTGATTTGACATCCATGATTACACCTTGAGCATCCTATTCCCTAAAGTTTAGTTCCATGGTTGTCAAGCTCATGCAGAATTTCAGTCCCACACTTTCACAGTGGCAATTAAATATATCCTAAATGAAATATGCTCCCTATTTGTAAAGGTAAATGTCATCCATGAGATTTATACTCCACAAGACTTTTACAGTCTACGGTTTTATATCTACAAAAGTATACTTTGAGCAAGTTAGTGATCTGCATTTTGATGGAACAAACTGTCCTAATTAATTATTGATGCTTTTTATTGAATGTTTTATGACCAATCAGTAAGGCAAAAGCTTTGCATGTGGATATTAAAAACATTTCAATATGTGTTTTTTTGCTAGAGAGTTGTATCAAATGGAATAAAATCATCCTGAAGACACAGTATTCTAGTAAACTAGAGATACAAATTATACCTGAAAACTCTAACAATCATTAAGCTTCAAAGAAAATCTTTTTAAGGATATATTGTTAGTGTTCAAAACTATGTTTTCAATACTGCAACCTATGGACTGCTTTTTTTTTAAACAGAGTTTGTGAAACATAACTCATGAGCATGTATATCTGGACTGGTGTTTTTTATGCATGCGTAATTTTCCATTTCTGGTGAAGTATTAAGTCAAAACCAGACATTCAGTAAGGCAAACCACAACCAAGGACTGCACAAAAAGTTTCAAGTTAGCTTCAACTTTGATGGAAACAAATTCTTCCCTTTTCTCACAAAATAAAGCTTCATGAGAAAATGGGAATTGACAGTTGAATGTGCTCACTTATGACATGATTTGTATATTCATATGTAACTCCCAATGAGATCGGAAAAACAGATTGTTTCCTTCCATTTAGTACCCTGCACTGTTCACCTTGCATTTGATTGAATCAGATTCAACCCCAAATTGTGCTACGTGACGTGATCTCAAAATGTTCTGATTTGCTCACTTTCGTTACCCATATTAATAAAACCAAGCTATTTCTAGGTCTCTTTTTATTCATCAGAGGAATGATTACACTACTACCAAGAAAGCTTGCTATGACATTTTTCACTTTGGGTGTTAAGTCAAGTTACAATGTGTGGCTTCTTATTAAGGAACAAAGAAATTAGTGGTTTAATGATTAGGAGGACCAAAGCAAACGACTGGCTATTTTCAAGATTGGTTTTTGGAAGGATGAAAAATGGTAGTGTTACATAGAAAGAGTTACTAGATAGTCAAAAATCAACTGGCTGACAGTTTATGTCCTGTTGCAAGAACTGGAGAAGCTGTTGTTGAGAGGGGAGAATGAGAATTATCTTCCCGAGATTATTTGTGAGCAGTTAGCTTGGCATCTAGACCACTTTGTCTTGGCTTGAAATTTGTTTCTACAGGCTGAAATCAAGATCTGAAAGAGGGACATCTGTTGAAGCCTTGGTTGAGACATGGCTGAGATACATCCTTGCAGTTTTATACTCTGGGTTATACTATACGTGGACTTTATGCTAGACTGGTTGTTGCATCATCTGAGATCATTGTCTGATCATTAATGCATTTTAGAGAAAAGGGTTTTTTGGCTTATGATTCTGAGATGGATGGTTATACTGACAATTCTTTGCTTTGATTTGCTTGTTCTCCCTCTAGTGATAGGCTAATACTGTCCACCTTATGTCATTGAGTAACCCCTCAAAACCCTTCCTGTCAAAGGGTGGGAGATAACAGTGTTATTTCAGATTTAAAATTGTTCTTTTATGTTTGATTGTTTATTTATAGTCACTGAATTAAGCCTATGAAAATATTAGTATTTGTATGTGAATTTGAATCAACATATTTGCTTAGCTTTTAAAGGCACAAGAGAAAAGCATAGAGTTCTTCATCTGACTTTTAGAAAGCAAAGGCAAAGGCCCTCTAATTGCTGTAGTCCTTTGACTAATTACCTCTTATAGCTACAGTTAAGCTGCCATTGATTTTGTAATAATTGGGTGTTAGTAGGGATGATGCACATCAGAAAGAGAATCTTTGGTAGGAAAAGATTGCCAAGTTAGGTACATTGTAATTATCCAAGGACAGACAGTTTTGAAAAATAAGCATATAAGAAGGTCAGGCAGAGCAATTATTTTGGTTTAGAATATCCCTCCTCTGGAACATTATTACTTGCCATATGTTGTACACAACTCTGATCAGTGTCAGGAAACAGCCAACAGGCTTATGCTTGCGACTCCTGTGGTCAAGCAAAGACACAAAGTTGTTAAAGTGAGGCAGCTCCCTGACACAAGTGGGAAGCTCTGAAGGCCTCTGAGCCAAGTAATAATTTTCAAATGTGAATTAATGAGCATGTCTCACAAAGAACGCAGCATGTTGGATTTTCAGATTAGTCTGGCCTTAAGTCTTGCAATGAGAACACAGTTCTTTGAATAGCTGATCTTTAAAAGAGGCTGGTTGACAGTGGAGCATGAGATTGCAGTTTTCAAAAAGTTTTCCTAAAGAGTTTGAGTCTTCAGTGTTCTTGGGTTGTGTTGGAACAAGAGTTCATGGGAGTCCTGGTGGCCGAAACTACAGAGATGCTGGCCTACAGAGTACATCTCATTTTCTGCATACTGTAAGATAACATACTGGATTAAGCATTTCCATAAATATTTTAATTTTATTAATATTTAAGGCAAGAATTTATAACCAAATTTTGGGAATGACTGTATACAAGTTTTACTCCTATTTCTTTCATTAAGTTGTAAAAGAAAATACATTCATGTATGCATATATATATGTGCGTGTGTATGTGTTTGTCTGTATACATCTTGAGAATGAGAAAATGGCACAAATGACAGCTCTTTTGGTCTTTTTTTGTTGTTGTTTTTCAATGCCTGAGTCTCCACTGGGGGTCTTTCAGAAGTAACATCTTGGTCTTTCTTTTCCCTCTGACTGGTAGTGACACAACTATTCTATTAAAGTGGGCAAATCAAGCAAATGGAAATGCATTGAATCAAGGCTTTGTATGAAACTTGCTTCTGGAGGTATCCAACAGAGAAACGGGTCATCTGGGGAAATAAGAACTGTTGTTGCAGTTGTAGTTGATATTTTCAGAAGCTTCATTAGCTTCCTTGTGGCTGGCCATCAGAATGCAACATCACACATCTGTTTACACAGAGGCAAAACATTGCAAAACATGAATATATCTGAAGAAAATCCTCAAATCGTGTCCCAGCGTGCTCTGTGCTCATATTAAAACATAGTGGAACTGGCTTACATTCTTCAGGGGCACAGATTCCCATGTTTGTAAAAACGTCTATCTAATCAGGGGTCTGGAGGGATTATCTCCAGAATACAGTAGTAGCTGTTTCAAAATATGACTGACACATCTAATTGGCTATTGATAGAAATGCTGCTATTTACTAAAGTGGAAATACACTGAAACTAAGTGTCAGGCCTGAGAATGATAAAGCAGGTAGTGAAAATCAAAGGAAGATTGCTTATTTCGGATAATGTTTGGTTGATTTTCTCTATAGTGTCTGGAAAATGTGATAACATGGGTAGACTGTTGTAGCAGCCAAAAAGGAATGTCAAGCGTGTTCCAGCCATGAAGATTTACATTTGAGTCAAATATCTATGTACTACCCTGCAACGATTGATGCATAATCAGAGGAAAAATAAAACTATTTGTTTAGAATTTCCATACATGCATAAAGCAGAAGAATGCTGTATGTGTTAGCATTCACTTACATCAGTGCATAAGAGTGAGTGAATAGAGTTGGAGTGCACTTCTTGGTAATTTTTGGGGGTTTTTGATACAGAAATGAATAATGCACAATGATTCTTAAATAATCTAGTAAATCACTATGTAGCAACAACACTGCACTGAACAAATTGCTGCTACTGTTAGAGAAACTTATTCTTATTTAAGTCCTTCTCTGCTCCAAGTAACAAATCAGGAAAAAAAAAAAGTCGTTATAAGCACAGAGATGCCAGTAGAATGGTGAGTGGGCTCTGAGGGTATCATGGAAAGTAGATGAGAGCCAGGATGCTGTGTAAAGCTAGGGATCAAAAAGGAGAGGTAGCAGATGGGGTGCATATGCTTACAAAGATACTGCCTCCCAGGCAGAAATGGGTCACATTGGGTGCAAACAAAGCAACCTCAGGACAACAGAAGAGTGATCTGATAAAATCTGATTTAATCTGATAAAATCTGATAAAATCTGAGTGATCTGATGCAATATACTGAAATTAAGGAAAAACTCCAGGGTTGGGGGAGGGACAATGCTCTGTGTGGCAAGCACTTAAGCTGACAAATGAAGGGCGGAGTACAACCGAACAAGGGGACAAACCTGCAAGAATAGACAATTCAAAAGACATTAAGTTCCTGTGGAAGACAGATGGAGTTGACATTAGGAGAAGAAAGCTGCAAATAGAAATGGGAGGAGCAATTGAACTTTGGTTTTCTCTCTAGGGAAGAATTTTATATAGTCTTTTTTTTTAAAAAAAAACAGAATTGGCAAAGCAGATGACAAACTCATAGAGGAATGATAGTTTTTCTTTTATTCACAGTAGGTCTTGTCTGCGTGCAGATCTGATGTCCGCCCTCCAATGAATCATAAGTGTCTGGTACACCGGACGCTTAGATGATTAATTTGTATTCACACCATTAATATATTTGACAGCTTATACTGAATATCACTAATAAATATTTGGTGCAGCATTATTTAGGTCTACTGTGAAAAAAAATCAGTATGATTTTTACAGATAATTGTACATTGTGGCCATGCATACATGATGAGCATTGGAAAGAGGCCTCTGCTACACAACTCAGATGTGAGTCCAGAGTTCGATATTTCTCTCTAATTTGGATGTATTCAGTTTTGACTTGGCTCATTATGAATGGAGAGACCAGCTGCAAAATTCAGACGCTGTTCTAAATTTGAAATCTGAAACTTGATAGAGGTCAGGGATTTTCAGAGATAAAAGTGAGGTTTAGAACTATCTCTAATAGGAAGGTAATAGATGTTTTAGAAGGAATGACTCCAGACTTACTCTCATCTGTGATTTACTAGGTATATCACCCAGTGAATTTTTTATGAGAACTCTGATTGCATGACCTTCAATGACAGTTCTGTGTATTGCTTGAATCAAATTCTGATCTTTTACTGCCCTAAATCAGTTGTAAATCTGTAATATTTCTATCAGACATGAGAATGAATTAGTATAAGGGACTAGTATTTATGGCATATATGAGTATACATGTCACTTATGATTATAACATATAGCATTTGTGATTACAGATTACTCTTTGTAAGTTCCTAGGGTTAGATCAGGAAAACACTTTCACACCCAATGCAAGATTTAGGCAGAATTTAAGTACTAAATTCCAAAATGGTAACCCAAAATGCCTGGTTCAGCTCTTTGCTGTTTCCTGAAACTGATGGTTTTTGTAGGTGCCTGAGTAGTTGATGCCATGTCTAATTCTCATAGGGATCCTAGTTGGCTGATGTGACCAAAATCACCTTACAGCTAGGTGGAATTATATTCATCAGGAAATGAAGAGGCTTATTATTCACCTTTTTAATTACTGTAGTTCAGGTCTTTCTGTGTCCAACCCAAATGTCAGATGTTAAAAAATATTGTTGGGATCCTGTGGGAGTGAGTGGGAAACCAGGAAATCTACACTGCACCACAGAGGTTAACAAACACTGCTTGCTGGTCTTAGTTGGCATAGAGTCACAGTACTGAAATTTTATGTTATGCTAGTAAGCGTTTCATGCCAGTGTGCTTCTGGGAAAGAAAGGTATGGGAACAGTACCCTAAAGAGCTTTACCCCGGGTAAACAGCCTTTCCCATCATCTAAACATTCTTGTTTGATGGCTTTATGCTCTGGTCCATGGACTATTGTGGTGTAATTAAGCAAGGATTGCACTGACTTAGTAGTGAAAAGGGGCGTTGCTGAACTGAATTCTTTTCAGTGGTGTCTGTGTATAAACCATACAATTTACCTGTAGTTATACTTATTTTAGAACTAGGTTGAAGATAGAATTGACTAAACATCTTTTGTATGTAAGGGAAGGTGACAAGAATACTGTGCCAATTAGTGCAGCACTAAATTGCTCAATAACTTCAAGCTTATGTAAAGACAACTGTAAATCTCAGAGCAGCTGTCATGCCCATCCAGTGAGAAGTTCAACATCTGAAATGCTTGTCTAGAGACATGGCTGAGGAAAACAAGTCTTGTAGGCATTACATATAATCTGAAAAGAGGCTCTTGATGAAGTTGTATGGAAGGGTTTATCCATGTATGTTAAATCAGGTGAAGTGATATTCAATTAGCAACTACTTGTTAGGTGAAACGCTATATGAAAAGCCTTAGTATCTCCCAGCAAGCATAATCCACTGGGAATAAGAGAAGTGATGATTGCTGTTAGGCTTGATAAAGACACAAGGAGTAAATTTCACATGTTGATACAGCAGAATTTTTTGCATTCTCCTCAGTAGCCACCATTTCAGCTGGAGGTGCAATATCTAAATAGCTGGCATGCTGACTTGTTATGTTAGTAATATGAGCAGAACTCGCAGAATATTGTCATTTCAATTGTATAAATCCAAACTTGAGACCTATCTAAATCTTGACAGAGAGAAGGGAAAAAAAAGGCACTCTGGATTACTTTTATCATGGTGAGATGAACTCTGTGCTAGGAGTGCCTGTTATCTCAATTTCCTCTAAAAAGAAAGTGCATGAGTAGCTCGTACTTAGACATGTATTGCAGAATGGCCTAGATTTTAATCATATAACATAGAAAACAGGTTGAATAACGGGGTCATACCCATTGTTATAGATATCGATACTAACTATGCCATCTACTACACAGTTTTCAGAAGGTGTGCATCTGGGAATAATTTGCTTTCAGTGCTTCTTTGTCATTAATTGCCTGTTATGACAGTCACTTCACCTATTGTATTTGTATAATATGTAGTCATCTCCAAGCAGCATGGATCAGTGTGATGCCGATTAAAGCTCAAAATGAAGAAACAAATGTTATGAGAGAAATGTGGCTTTGTGCTCAAAATAAGCACTTAGCTGGACTAGTATGCACTGTGTTACCCATTGGGCTTCATTTTAGAGTTTCCTGAATCATAATCAAGGTGACTAATAGCTCTGTAGTCTTCACAGGAAAGTAACTATTTGCATAGCAGGTTGAAAAGAAGTCAACACTAGACAATTTCAAAGATAAATACAAATTCAAACTATGGCTTGTGTCACCATCCTTTTCCCTGAGGTTAGAGCAGTCTAGTAATGGAATATATTTATTTAACACATGGGATTTTAAACTATCAGGGTCTATCTTGCACAAGTGACAGTGAGCCATCTACGGTTCACATAAAGGTCTAATATAAACCCATAAACGTGTGACAAAAAGAGGAAATTCAGGGGACATGGTGGCTTTCTGTTTTATGTCGTTCCTTATATTTGCTTTGTATATTTGCGTGTGTTATTAGTTGTAGGGTTATATTTGTAAAAGGGAGGCAGACTGGGACAGCTGGGGAATATGTTGTTTTTCTTTGAAGTTTGCTTCTAATATTTGAATCCTTCTACTCATTATGAAAGGCTCATGCAAGATAAATTACAAATCCAAATAGGATCTCATGGAGCAATGCCTTATTTTCATGGTTGGAATAGCTGACTGCCTTACTCCCAGGTTGTGGAAATCCAGGCTAAAGCAAATTGCAAGGAGTTTATCTCGTTTTTCCAGCTGTAAGACAGGACTAGCTGTACCAGCCCCATTTGTGACAGAATTGAAATCTCCAGCCATGAAGACTACCTATGGAGCCTGTAGAGTTCATGCCAGGGTTTCATAGTGCAGAAAGATGCTGCACTGAAGCATCTTTCAGAGAATCTTGTAGAGCACTCTGTTACTGCATTATTCCCTTTATCACAAAGAGATTACTCCCATATTGCAGAAAACGTTTAGATACTCTATTACAACTATTGTGTGATTCTTCAGTTTCCCCTAGCTGAAATAAATGGCATTCTAGCAAGTTTTTTCTTATATTTGTTAACATTTCCTGAGATGCTGATTATTCTCATTCACCTTCTCTGGAATCCATCCAGCAAGTCCACCTCAGTCTCGCTTGAACTCCAGTGTGTAATGCCTTACTCGATATGGTAATTTCTCAAGGCTGTCCTACTGGGTAACAGAACATGTCTCTGTGACAGTTCTGTTTGTATATCTTGGTATATTTTTTGCCTTTCTTTGAGTAGCTTCTGTGCTATGTTATTATTTAGATACTTCTCTGTTGACCTGCTCTTTTGCCACTAGTCCCTCACCTGGGGTTTGCACAGCTGGTTATTCATCTCTGTGTAAAATGCATAAATTCATCTCTCTATAAATTGCCTTCATAAAATTGCATCTTTCCATAGAAAGTTTGTGGATCTGTTCCTGTCCAGGGAGCCTGGACTAGATCTTCGCTGAAGACACCTGTCTGTTGTCCTGGCCTTTGGACTACTTTGAATTTTTCATCTATTACATCAGCAGATGCACAATTTTGATGTCCAGTGACCAGATCTCCAAATGTAAATACCACACAGGCATCCTCTGATTTGTAGAGAGTGGAGATATATAGGTTTTCTGTAATTTTCTGGCCCTCCTTTCCTCCCTCCTAGGAAAACCAAGCAATTCAACAAACTGAGGTCTCTCTTTCTTCATTTCTATCCAGTTCTCAGCAGGGATTTCTACTTAAACTGACAACTACTGATACTATTTGTTTTTTCTAGTTGAGCAATAGCTACTTGTCATTTTATTTCTGAGACTTGTTTAAAAAGGGGATGTCATTCACTACAGCATATTGACGTATCAGCAGGGAGAGATTGTTTCAAGTAACTAATTTTATTCTTTTTATTATTCCTCTCCAACAGATTCATTAATAAGGGATGGGATAATGGAGCAGAGTCTTTCAAAGAGTTATAAGAACACATAGCTGAGCAAAGTCTGGTTTGCAGGACTAGGTTGATTATCATTTGGAAAGTGGCAATGAATATATGTTGCAAGTAGAATTAATGAGAGTGTGGTTTACTGATTTCCATGGAATTAAATTCATCCTTTAATCCCATTGGCAAAGTTGAATGTGAAATATCAGTCATTAGTAATTGAGGGAAAGATGACTGGGTTATTCTTTTTGTCATATTAAGACTGCAGATGGAATAGATTTTTAGTACCATTTCAAAGTCAATAGCAATATGATGATTTTGTCTTTACGTCCACTGAAAATTTTCTAGAAAATAGCCACAGTAGTTCTGCAGATTTACAGAAACCTGCAGTGATAAACCTAAAATAAAATGCTGCGTAATCTGGATACTTGGGGAAAAAAATGCTTTCCTTGTATTAAAAAAATTGTGAGAAGTAAGGTAGCTAATTTTGTGAAACTAAGAACTCTACTACAATTTTATTTCCTCTGAATGGTTTAGATGACAAATGACAAAATTTATAGTCTATGGAAGGAAATAGCTGAGAAATAGCTGCCTTGTAATGGCAAACGTAAAAACAAAATTGAGTTGAGTAATCATTTTCCTTTTAGAGCTGGCCACAACTGTAAAGAAACTTAATTCAGTGCAATTTATGTTGCTAGTGTTTGAGTGTATATTAACACGGTGCTATGATGATAAGAACCACAAATAAAAAGATTGAGGGCATGCTGAGAATTTGTTTTTTCCATTCCTAGTTTTGCCTACAAAGACTGATTTCTAAATTCCTTCACTCTGCAGCATTTATATTAGTAAAAGTCCCATGGAGTAAGTTGCAGCGACCTGCTTTGACCTTTGTTCAAACACTGGTTGTTGTTGCGTTTTCTAAGCTTTACCAAGGAACAGGGGCTTGTGGGACCCCTCAGCATCAAGCCCCTTGGTTAGTGGTGTGTATTATGAGAAAATGCAGAATTACAGTATTGTGCAATGCGAGGAGAAGCGTGCATGGGGAAAGGAAAGACCTTGTGCTTCAGGGCATAGCGCTCACTTCAACCTTTGAAAACCAGAAAGAGACTTTAATTATAGCTGTTTCCAGTCTGGCAAGGAACTCTGTAAAATGGTTGGTATTGACAAGGGCCTCACACTGTAGAGAGGAACTGAGAGGCTGCTTTTTAAGCAGGTGCTTACAAATTTCTGGATACTCTTCTAAACCACTTCTAAACTGTGCTAGACAAATTCAAATTATTCAGTGGAACTGAAAGTAATGATTTCCAAAGCACAAGCACAAAACATTAAGGAACTTGAGCATTTTGAAACACTCTGTCTAAAGACATATTTAATTGACTAAAATAAATGGACACAACAAAAAATAGGTAGGATTTGGATGTAAGGAACTGATTGATTTGTTATAAATGAGAGGCCTAAAATATTTCTGATAGAGAGGACAGCAAGTCTGCCATCAATAATAGCATCAGACACCGACACAGCACGATCTGTTCTTCTGCCAGCTCTGTTGAATATTAAAAACTTTCTAGGGTTGGAAGTGAAATCCTCTACTTGCTACCTACTGTGGCATATCTCTATATAGTGGATATTTTGATTTTTAAATTATACCATTAGCAAATGTGATATCCCACCACCTGTTACCTACTGAAGCATGTATACCATCTTACCAGGTATTGTCTCCACATTTTATTTCAAGCATCTTACTAAAATAGTAAATCAAACGTTATTGCAGTTTATTCTACTTTTGGTCTTGTAAAAAAAAAACAACAAACAAACAAAACAAAAACCCAAAACCCAAACAAACAAAACCAAGCAAAAGACGCCCTAAAAACACCAAAGCAAAAATAAAAGGCAAAAAAAGCACAAGAATCTGAACTTCTGAAAAACTAAATCTGTTTGGATTATTCGTTAATATAATTCTTCTACCTAAGATGTCTCTGAAAGGAAGGTGTTTTAACAACACCTGGCCTGTGTTGTTAAAACTTCCTTGAGCAGCTGCTCATGCAAGCAGTGTTTGACTTCTACCTACTCAAGTTCCTTCAGGCCACCAGACTATCAGGCTTCCATTTAAACTCTATGCACAGAGAAGTTTGTGAAAATATCACCGGGCAGTTTCAATACTCAGGTAGATAATTCACAAATATTTCCTTTCTTAACTTTTCCTTAATCTTCTGTTAAAGTGTCTCAGATGAATACGTAGCACAGATCAGTTGTGTACAAAGCTGGTGATGTCCCAGTATGAGCTGCTGTGAGGGCTGAGGTGTGCAGTCATGTGGAATTTGAACCTGTTTTTCTGAAGGACTATCTTCAATCCAGCTAATGCAGAGGCGGTTTAAAGAATTTGCCTTCGGCTGGATGGGTGGGTTGGGAATTTTGGAGATGGAGGTTGAGCATCCTAAATTGACAATATGCTCTTAATCTCAAATTGCAACAGTCTTCTGGGTTGCAGTTGCAGCAAAATTTTTTTTAAACATGACCTTAACTGTACTAATGTTTACAAAAAGCTACACATTCACATCTATAACTCTGAAAATCCATGTGCAAAGTAATATAAAAACACAGAATAACACTGTTATAAAATTTTTGTAGAGGTTCTACTAGGGCTTTCTTTTCTCCAGAAGGAAGACATACTCTAAAATCATCAGTCTTCCTGACCTGTCTTCCACACCACATAGATCAGAAATCTGCAGGTTTTAGGCTTTTGCTAAGCACACACTTAAAAAGAAAAAAACAACAAAATAACTCATTTACTGAACTGGTTATTCAGCAGGCAGACAGTTTGTCCACCCCTAGTCAGCAAATGAAAGGCATGCTTAATACTCACAGCAGCTATTTAATTAAAAGTTTCCCACATAGGTAAATTATCAGACCTCCTTTGGTTTAAAAACCAAGAATCCATTCTGTCACAGATGAAAAAATAAAACATATTTGTTCAGTTTAAGACTTGTTTTAAGATAATGGAGGGTTTGGGCCTTTTTTTTTTTGAAGTGGATTGCAATGACAGTGGCAGCATGCTCTGTGCTGATCTGATCCAGCACCTGCTGGAACCAGAGAAGCAAATCAGACCTTGATGAAATGAATTTATTTTACCGTTGATGCTTCAAAGGGATTCAGTTTCTCTGAATATTTCTGCTAGAGCACTGTGTATATGTACAAAGCTATTCTGTAAAAGCTAGCTTTCACAGAAATGGCAAATACACATAAAATCAGGATATGCATAAATCAAAATAATTTTTAAACCTTCTGTACTAGACTTTAACTGACCTCTCAAAAATGTGTTTTTTTAACTTGATAATCATCAGCATTTCCACTACTATGACCTCAGCCCAGTTAATTCTTAGTTAAGTAACAGTTATAGATTTCAGGGGAACAACACTGTGGTAAAGATGGTCTTGGTAATCAAGATTTTTAGCCTAATAATAGAAGCTGACTATTTGAGATTCCATCAGACACAAGTCTGAGTCTTTGTGGGTCTATTCATAGTTTACTTCTCTAGACTTTATTTTGTCATTGAGTGCGTAGAAGTCTCAGGTATGAGCACTCCAATGATCAATGTTTGGAGAGGAAGAGTGGGAGTTAAAGTATGTGGTTTATTTTCTTTGTAATAACTCAGGTATCAAGCTTCTCTGTGCTTCTCTTCAGTGAAAAAGGGACAGATGAACTCGTGGCTCTTGAAAAACTCTTGGAGACTCATGGGTAGTAAGCAGAAAACAGTAAATTAGCAAGGTTATTTGTTGATGTAAAAACAATGCAATCAAAGTACATTTCCCCAAAAAATCATATGCATAACTATTTGACTCTAACTATACTGATGATATTGCTATGCTAAATTCAGTTTTATATTGGCACAAGTAAACCCTCATTTTTTTGTATTGCCTTTTTATAACAGATTCCCTAAAATGTAGTGTTCTGAATTATACACAGCTCATGTTTGCATCTGTTTCTGCAGGATATTTGTCCAAAAAGCTCTTGGAAACCCTACAGATAAGATTTGTGAGAAAGACCTGGAGGGATTTTATTTATGAGTTGTCTTTCCTCTTTTGCTTTTCCAAAGTGTAGAGGAAATGCTGAAGACCTACCGGCTATTTCTGTTTCTGCAGCTGGTGAGCAAATGTTAGTTGGCTTTTCCAAGGATTTGTTGTCAGTGTTCTCATTAACGTTCACCTTGAAATGAATGAACTGCATTTTCAGATAAATTCAGGGGGGCATGTTGCTTTCTATGCTGTATAGAAATTTAAGCAGAGAGCCATTTTCGTTCTCCAACTCTCCTTCATTCACAGCTTCCAGAAATGTTTACTGAAAAAGTTCAGTGCAGTTTCTGCTTCCTTTGCTGGGTATTTCTTGTGTGCAAGTAGTAAACAACAACACATTTAAAATATATTTCCATTTACAAGTTAGATTGTGCAGGGTATAATACTGCAGCATTGTAGCAAGGCTTCAGTGCAAGATTTTATAGAAGAGGAAGATTATTTCCTTTAAAGACAAATATAATCTCATGTATATGCACCATCTCGCATCCATATACTCCTAAGCACTGAGATGTGTGTGTCCAAGTAGTTCAAGTACAAAGATGTGTATCCGGGGGTCTGAAGAGGATTTTTGCAATGAAAATAGGACAAGAGTTGCTGCCCAGCAAATCTGTGTTGTATTTCCTGGGTTCTTAGGTTGATGACCATGTGTTGGTTTTGGACACATCTTTCTTCACCCACTAGGAACTGGCAGCAGTTTGATTTTCTGCCTCCCCATCCTCCCCTGCCTCTTTTAGTCATCAGGATTTACTCACAGCCCATTGCCTCCTGGTTTGTACATCCTCCTGAGTGCTGGACTCTGGATAACCTGCTAATCCAGGAGCCATCAACACCTGCCCCTCCTATAGCTGCTCTTCTGCTATTGCTCCCATTTCTTCTCCTTTTGTATCAATCTTCATATTTCTGTTAAGATTCTGCAATGGGCAGCACCACTGATGCTGTAACCTCATGCAGAGAGGTGGTTCTGGGCCAGCTGACCCAGGTGGAGCACATGACTACTACTCACTGCTCAAGCATTCACAATACTTAATCCATTTGCACCAAAACTATAGGATGCAGATGATATTTTAACATTTCTTCCACTAATTAAGCCTATCTTAGAAAGTTTTGCTGATAGAGGGAATCTTTTAGATCAATGATAACAAAATCAAATCTCCAAAGTTTTTAAAATGTTCTGCCTGTCTGGCTGTTTAAAAACTGGATTAAAGGACAATTTTGAGAATTAACACAAAATATTGCCTGAAGGAGTTCACTCAACATGGGTAAAAATGCTTGCATTTTGCTGTGCATTAAAAAAGAAAAATTAAACTATATAAAGTGAGAATAAAACTTTGGCAATATTAACAAATTCTTCAGAATAAACAATTTCTCTCTAGGTATTTTAGGCTCTATAATAAACAGTACTGTTACATAATTGTAAATTGCTTAATTAGCTGCTAGAGCTGATTAAAAAGTGTTTTTATAAATCTTTAAAAAACTCATTCCCTTGCTACTCTGCTGAACTGATAATAAAGAAATGATTCTTTTATTGAACAGAGTTTTAGTATTTGACTGGTGTAAAACCTAATTTTGATAAAGTATGCAGAGAAGTAACATTCCTGGAAGGAAGACATGCAGCTCTTCCATAGCTGTCCACAGCTGTGCATCTCAAAGCACTGTAAAAGTACATGCTGTGCTACCTCTATTTCTGGAGAAGCAGGAGAGCATCCGTGGTTCTGAAGGTCAACTGCACCATCCTGCTGTTGCTTTGTCTGCTTGCACTGTACCTAGAGCCTTAAAGCTGTTCTGTTGTTTTTTGGGTGGAATGTGAATAGGAGGAAAAAGATACCTGTTGCATTGTGCTCTGTTCAAGGAAGGTTTTGCATTGTTTCTCCAGCCCCTTTCCAGCCCCTGGGTGTAGTGCTATTTGAGGAAATGGAGTATGAACAGGCCAGGTGGACACAATCATTTACAGGGCAGCCTGCAACCAGTACTATTCTTCATCTTTCCCATGCATCTGGTACTTAGCCCAGCTGCCACACAGCAGGGATGCCCAACTTCCGTGTGCCACATGACTGTCTGAATTACCTGCATCTCTTAGTCTTCTATGAGAAAAGTGAAGGTATTTTGTATCCTCACTTCATTTACTCTCATTTACATCTTATGATCATTGATTCATGTCTCACAATTGCCCTTTAATTTAAATGTTTTTAAGTACTGATACCATATGAATGTATGAAAAATATAAGCATCATTCATGCAACCTTATTAGGGTGCTAGGGCAGAATAATTCCCATTCCTGCTGCAAACAGATGAAAAGGGATGAAGTTTATCAGTAAGGCCTTGGACTGCTGCTGCGATCAAGAGGCATTAGGTGTGTTTGAGAATTTATCTTCCCATCTGGTCTGTTAGCTTTCAAAATAGCTAGTAAAAAAACGTTACTGTCTTGATTTTGTTTCTCCTGCATGCAGTGGCAGCATCTTAATCTAGTTGATAGATTTTCCTAAGGGCAGAAGAGGGCAAGTATTAGAGTTTTCATATCTGTACTGGATTAAAGAAAGGAACTAGCACTTGAAAAATGAAAGGACTGTTTAAGTGAATCTGAGAAAACATTATAATGCTTACTTCTAGTTTTATAAGCAGAGTAAGTCTCTAGACCCTTGTCCAACTACAAGACAAAGCAAACTGGCCCAATGAAAACCAGCCTTTGACCTGTGGCATCTTTTTGTGTTACAATTTTAGAGGGTGAATCAGGGAAGGAAAAAAAAAATCCTTTCTTCAGCAAAACATTAATTTTCTAAATGTTCTACAAGACAAGGTGTGTTTCTTGGCATAGGTCTACATGTTCTCCCTTGTGTTCACATATGATCCAGACTGAAAAAAATGCCATTACTTTCATGAGCCACAAATGATCGTTTTGTTAAAAGTGTTGGCCTCTGAGCTTCTGATCTTGGGTCATATTCCTGGGTTTGGGAATGCCCTTGCTGATATCTCTATAATTCTTTCTGAAATAAAGTACACCTTTAAAGAGAAGTCAAGGTGAATTGAAAGCCACAGAAAAAAATCTGCTGTAGAGAGGAATGTCTTTGTTCTTTTTTCCTGTGAGTTTTTATCTGGTTATCCTTCCATTTTTAACCCCAAGGAAATCGGCACCTGTTCTGAGTGCTACATACTGGCCAACAAAGGTTGGTAAACAAGTATCAGGGACAGTAGCATGAGAAAGAGATGCATGAACTCCATTCTTACATTATTAATGGGCAACTTGGCATTCGGGGTGTTGCTCTGGATATATGGAGGTGGTTGTGTTTTATATTTATTTCCTTAAGCTCAACCCTCTTTGTTGCCAAAAGCAAGATTCTGTTCTTCAGCTTACTTTAGACATTCAGCAGTGCTGTTTAACAATTCAATTTTCCTGAGCCTGGTACTAAAATTAATACAAGTGAATAGAACTGCACAAACCCTGTGTGTTGGGCCCTTGATTGTACTTATCAGCAGTGTAAAGGGACTGTTATGCTCAAAACTTTTTTTATAGGCAGAGAGGAAATACTCCTTATAGATATAGACAAAGATTTACAATAATGACACTTGAAAACTTAACAGTTTAAATCAAGAATCATGCTCATTTGCTTTCTACTTCCTCACACTAGGATCAATTTGGCATTGTTTTTCTGTTTACTATCACACTTTTACATCTTTTTCTTTTTCCATTGGTCTGCAGCTCCATGTAATTTCCAAATGAACCTACCATACCTGATGCCTTGTGCCTTTTTCTGTGTTTGCTTTGTTACTCCCAAAACCTGTTTTGTCCAGCTGAAGGTCTGCAAGTCTTTAACCATGGAGAAGTTATTTGTAGCCATGGGGTCTCCAGTGCAAGCCGTACCACCCCATGCCCCCTCTCCTCTGCACCATATTGTGTATCTCCCCGTCTGTGAGTCCCAGCTCTCATACCAGCCTGGGTTTCTGTACACTGTGTTATGGTGTGAGCTCTAAATATCTCATTCTGCACAGAACAACTGCTTGTTAGTGCTATCTATACCAAACTAGGGTTGTAGCTCACAAAGATAAACAGAAGTAAAACAAATTAGCTACAGATACCTGATCAATTAGGGACATTGCTGTGACAGTTAAGTCAGGTAAAACAAAGCTGTGAGCAGGACGAGAAACACCCAGACAGTACAAGCCTGATAAGCCTCTGTCCTGAGACCTTGCAAACTCAGTGCACAGCTTATGGTCTGTTACTAGCAATGGTAATACTGTATTATGGTTTCAAAGGATACTATCAAATGAGCCAACAACGGTAAGGCCCTGGTTTAATATCACTAGTTTCATCTTAGAAATATAGTGCTTTAAATACTTATACTTAAGTATAGCCATACAAAACATGAAAACTTTAAGACAGTTCTTTGTCACATAGAACTTTACGATTTCTTTAAATGTATGCATATAAAGAATATTATAACGCAGGAAAGGCTGACAGCATGTACAAATGCTAAAGAAATCAAACCAAACAGTCATTGTAACAACTCTGAACTGAACCCAGCTGCAATTAAATTCAAATGACTACAAAATTTCTACTCGGAAGAGTTGAGATGGAAGTTTAAGATACCTAAACAACTACAAAGCTACTTGCACAAAGCATTATTTTTGGTTTATTTTAGTGCTTGCAATCCAGGATCAGAGGCAAGTGATCTTTCCACGCAGGGCACAATACATTTTTATCTTTGATCTGAACCTGACACGTGAGAGTCCGGTAGTAGAGGCTCAGCACCTATGGATTGAAGGACTGACAAAGCAAGCTCAAAGTCCATGTCAGCCAGAGCTTCCCACCAGAGTGACAGTGCCACGGTGTTGCTACAGATTATATATGTATACATTTTAACAGGGCACCCATTATATCAAAGCATTCACCCAATATTGAGTTGACCTACAGCTTTCAGTAAGCTCAAACTTAATAAAAGATTAAGGCTTTTGAAATGTCAGAGTTTATGAGCAGAAAGAAAAAGGAATGAATGGAGAGCAGCAATGAGCGTGTCCTGCCATTGCTGAGGCTGGGCAGTTAACCGTGGACTTAGAGCATAGAAGGAAGAAGCAGAGGTTCAGTAATAGTATGAAAAAGTTTTAAAGAGAAATGGATGAGTACAGATTCAATGACAGCTTTGTGACAAGCCATGATAGGGGAAGAAGTCTGGTAACACTCACTCCATCTGTACTGAGCACTTAATAAATAGACTTCAATTAAAATTATATAGAGAAAAGTAGTTTTGCTGTTCAGAGTTTTGATTAAAAAAAAAATTAATTGTATAATGTCTTCCATATTTTTTTAGTCTAATACTACAGAATCAAGAATGCTTTTGGTTTCCAAAGTTCATTTATTTTCTATGTTAAAGAGAGAAGTACTTTCTCAAGACTTGCTTCTTTCTGACCTCTGTTGGAAACACTGGTCTTGATGGTTTGTCTGAGTAATGACTTATCTTTTATGAAACTTAAGTGTGAAGTATCCTACATTAATCAGCAAGGGAAGTTTGAATTACAAATGTTCTCTTTTGGTTTGGACCATTTAGTTTCTCAGTAAAACAACACCTGTCTGAGAAGCATGAAAAAGAAAAACAAAAAGCAGTGCATTGCAGAAAAATTGTGAGGTACTGATAACGTTCTTATTCTTTCCCCCTACAGGTAGGTTAGGAGGTTCATGTGTGTATTTAGGAGTTATGAAAATAGCTCAAACTGCATCCTCAGCTTGTTTCATACTACTGTAAAATAGCAGCAGCTATTTCAAGTAACCCATA
Organism: Aegotheles bennettii; assembly: GCA_013398125.1. NCBI lineage: Eukaryota > Metazoa > Chordata > Aves > Caprimulgiformes > Aegothelidae > Aegotheles > Aegotheles bennettii. Next base: position 697,486 of record VZRW01005389.1, read on the forward strand.
ATCTGCAAAAGAAGCTTGGACATGAGGCATAGTTGGCTGGCTGTAAGCAGTAGTAGTCAGGATCAAGTGAGAAACATAGTGAGTCTCTCTTGTTTTCCAACTCTCTTTGTTCCGGTTCGTGAGCCCCAGAGGCTCCTGAGATTCATCCCGGGGGTGCTCATTGGCTCTCCAACAAGTGTTTTGAAACTCTCTGGCAAATCTCCTACTCTTCATCCAACATTGGGCAAGTTGCCACAAAGGGATAAGGACCAAATGAAAGTGGTCAGGTCAGAAACACAGTTGGAAGTCTTCTGTTTACCAGCCTCCTAGCTAGGCTCGCTCAGAAATGCCACTGGCTAAATTCTGGTGCTTTCAGTCCCTTCCCTCTAACAGGGAAAAGCAGGAATAGAAGCCATTTCATAAAAAGACATGCTATACCATCGATGACTGTCAAGGTAGATTTTGATAACTAATAATAGAAAGGTCAGAGTTGAAAATTCAATAACTAATACATCGTTTTCCCAGAAACCAAATAGCTGCTATAGGTTATCATGGACATCTGTAATAGTTTCAGTCTAGTAATTGTGGCTAGTTTAAGGGCAGACTCTTGTCATTTAGGTCTTTCTGTGATCTATTTACTCATCTCTGTGGTAAAGCAATAAAAATTCTTCTTCTCTAGAAATCATATAGAAAGTAACAAATACAAAAGTAATGACGTGACATTCTGTCATAGCCTGTGATTTGTTAGATAGCCTTTCTGTGGACTGCTTTTGGAAGATGGCATTAAATAAACATATTTGCACAAGGAAGCTTTACTCTCTCCTTAAGTGGTTTTCAAATAAATCATATGTAGTCTCTGGACTTTGTCTGCAGAATATTTTCCTGGAGCAGTGATGTTCCATGTCATTTACAACCATCCTAAAAATCTATTACGGAAATTGTAGTTACCTGCTAAATCGGTTCTGGATAGCAGTGACAAAGATACCTGGAATATGTATTTTTGGTCATCAGAAATACATCGTGAAACATGAGTAATTAATAATACATCGTGTCTAGTGAGGATCTGAAGGAACAACTCCCCCTCCTTTGTGACAGAAACTTCACATGTGCTAACAATCAGGCTTAAACAGGGCTTGACCCAAAGGGTATGGAGACAGTTCAAGGCTAACTTCTCAAGAAGGGGTTTCTGAGAGGGTCTTGACAAAAAAATTACTCTCCTTAAAAGAGAAAAATTGACTTCAGCGTTGCTGAAGTAACACTGCTGTTTGGACTACAGGAGGACACAACTCCTTTTCTTTAGTCTGTGTTTGAAGAAGTCAGGATATGACAATGTCCTTCAAGTGTCTGTAGCTTCTTTCTGTATGGACAAGGAGCCTAAGGCCAAGCTGTACTTATTTATGAAATATCTTTAAATCATAGCTGCTTCTTACTACACTGTAGATATTTTCTAGGCATTTCATGTAAGTTTAAATGACCTTTTCTCATAAAATGTACAGTCAGGTGTTTATTTTTTGATATGTATAATCTAGAGATGTAGAGTCAGCATGTTGTCAGGGCTGTGCCATTGTTATGTGTTGCTCTGTCTTACTTGCAGCACAAAAATTGAGGATGAAACCCAGCAAAGCTGAAGCTCTCTGCAGTGTAATGCCTCCTGAATTACCAGTTTAGACTTATGTTAAAAGCTTTGTCTTGGGATGAGTTACAACATGTCATCATGATGATGTCATAAAATCATAAAAAATCGAAAGTATTACAGTTTTGCTTTTGCTTCTCTCGAAACATATTTAGCTGCAAAAATGGTGATCTGAGGGGGGATTGGGGAAGCAGAGACCTTTGCACCTTTAAAGCAGCTTCATTCCAGAAACAGGGAGGTCATCGTTTCCCAAAGAAAGTTGTCAAGTTGGCTACCAGAAACACAGGTGTCTAAAATCACCCCTGATTTTGTCACCAATCTAATCTTGTGCATTTTAATTAACATTTCATTTTTCTTTATAGTGCTAACAAATACTTTTTTATTGTAATTATTTTTCAGCCCGCTGTGTAGCTTTGATTGGTTAATTTCTCTGAAATGTGCAACTGTGGTTTCAATTTTATTACAGACAGCAAGAGGCAGGGAATTGGGGTTAGATTTGGTAGCAAGAGTATCTGACAGGAACCCTGAAACTGCTGATGTCTGAGAACACCCCTCATATACATTTTAGACATGTAAGACATTGCACCAGACTTTTATCAAATGTAGAACTGATTAGAAAAAATAGAATTTTTATCCTGTGGGAGACTTCTTAGACCAGATGTTGTGAAACTAAGATTTTACTCTGTCTGCCCATACTTACCCCATGTGGTTAGAGGAAAAGGGGGATAATAACAACCTGAGGGTTATTCATGTGCAAAGCTCTTCCTTGATGGAGCCTCTGCAGGCAATTTCACATTGGCAAGTTCATGAATGACACCAGGGGAATGACTTACTTTCAGGAGTCTATATCTGTCACTGAGGAAGATGGGAGAGTTGAACTCTTCAAACTGAAGAGATAGCAAACTGCTGAACAGCTGGTGGCCAGCTGCCAGCACAGGAGCAAAGCTGTCCTGGAAAAGCCTGTAAGAGGTTACATCTACTAGCTGGGCATCTTGGGAAGCTAAACATACATGCAAACATTTAATTCTGTTTTATTTGAAATGTTTTGGTGTTGAATGAATGCTGTTTGTTTTTTAAGGCTGCCTGGTCATTAGTCAGCACTACCTTTTGTCCCAGGACAGGAGAATCACAGATGCAGAAGAAGTCAGGACACCAGAGCTAAACATGGCTCTCCACAGCAGAGGGTCAGAGCCCTGCTGATGAGGTGGAAAATCATATCAGTTAGACTCAGGAAAATTAAGTGCAAAGCTCAAGGTCTCCTTAAGGAGAAGAGAAAGAAAGAAAAGTGTCATTAGCCTAGAGCTGGTGGCATGTGTTGTCTGGCGCAGTTTCACCCCACACAGGGGCAAAAATTGGCGTGGCTGCTTTAAAGATGGTCTCCTCATCGCCTCTAAAAGCTGAAACAGTTTTGGTTGCCTAAAATGTCCACTCCATCTGCCTGCATGGCTGCTGTTTCTCATGATCCCTTCCCCTCTGAGTTAGACTGCCCTGTCAAAAAAGATGAATAACTGTGGCATATTGGTACGCCTCTCTGCACCTGCGAAGGTGCACCTGTGAGCCCAGGCCGTGTAGAGACAACGCGGTGGTGCATCTGGATTAGCAAAGAAAATTGCCTAGCTGAATTGAAAAATACTTACATTTTTACATATACTGTCCTTATTACCCTTGGATAGCTTTATATTCTCCTGTGTAAGGCTTTCTTGCTACTTCAAACAAGTTTCTCTCTAAATATCCCTTTTGCGTGCATAGAGACAGTATATATAGATATCTGCAATTTTCCAGCAGAGGAACCCCAGAAAACCAAAACATCTTTTCAAACAGTGGTTTTTTTCACATCTTTCAGTGCATAATAATAAAGACAAGAATCTGTAATTTGCTATTCTAGTATGCACATTTTCAGATTTTATATCTCTGGAGGACTATAGTTTTTAAAAATGCCAGTATTTTAGCCCACATTTTTATTTGCATTGTTTCTATGTGTGTCTGATGTCTTAAGAGAGGAATAAACCAAATAATAAGGATACTTCTTACATTCACAATTTTAGAACAATTTTTCATATTGTTTTTGGATTAAAAATATTTAATATTTTAATATATCATAAAACTTTAATATTTGATATTAATGTATAAAACCCCTCTTTGTTTTATAAGAGTATGACTTGTATTTCATTTTTTAACATCTTAAAATGTGTGTATATCCTTGGAAAACACTAATAACTTCTAGCTATACTAGGATTGCTGAGGAATTACTGATTTTTGATTGATGTTAAAAGACTCTGGAATAGTCATGTGTTGATATTCCCTCTCAGTAGCAACTTGATTAATAATACTTCTTGTGAATTGTATAGGGATATAAAGAATCTTTAATACTTCCTACCCCATCTTCTTGCAAGATGCAAACCAGCATTTTGACAGGTCTGTCAGACTTAATCTTTAAGCACAAATATAAAGAATTTGCATAGTTAGTGATTTCAGGGGTGATTGGTGCAATATAACAGCAAGTTATATAGAAAAATGACAGTTTGTGTTGCCTTTTCTTGCATTCCCTAGGCACAGCAAAATGTCAGTTCCCATTAGCAGGTGCCTTGACCTTGGATGCTCCCACGTGGGTATGCTGCTCCTGCTAATTGCCTGTATCTTAAACACAGTAACCCTATAATATAAACAAAAGAGTATAGCAATTTCAGCAAACCCTTCAGTGCTTGCCAAAATTTTCTCTGATGTAGTCAAGGTACATTATAGCTCAAGAAAAAACCTTGCCAAAGAAGAATATGGGATGGTACCTGGCCCAATTTTTAGCTACAAAAACCAAAAATGGGTCACTTTTCTAGACATGACCAAAGCTCCAGAATTTTTACTGGAGTCTTGTAAATACATGCCTTGTGATGCATTTTTTTCTTTACTGGTTCACATTTTCCTATGAGAATTGATGTAATGAGGTGCTGGGGTCCAGAACTCATAAACAGGTGAAAAGATGCTGCAACTGTCAGGAGCTTTGAATCAGACTTACATTTAGCAAATAATAGAGTATAAAAATGCCAAATGTAATGTAAGCAACTTTAGATGAATTAGTACAACATTAAGGAGGATTCATTGAAAAATCACAGTGTTGAAGAGCTTGAAGAGAAAGTGACAGATTTCTGAAATATGAAGAGCTTTTCAAAGAGAGTTAAAGATCCTGCAAAGATCATTAACTTTTTCCCGATGGCTAGAACAGTGGATTTGACCCAAGGTTAAGGCAATTAATGGGAATTATTTTCAACATCTATAATGAGGTGTCTCACGGAAGACGAAATAACAAGTGCTCAGCCTGGTACTCAAGTGCTCTATGAGAATTGTGTAACTATCAGTGGAAAAGGTGCCAGTAGATGGTGCTCAAGAACATGCAGACTGGTTTCTGGTTCTGTAGGACCAGCTAATCTATGCACAGAGTTATGTGTGAGCAGCTTTCTGCATAACTTGAAAAAAGGCCAGATCTCAAGAGAAATCCTATACATCCTGTGCATCTTGCACATCCTAATAATGACTGGAAGCCTCTGGGACATGATCTCCCCCCAAAAAGGGTCAGTGCAATTCTTTCTTCTTTTGTCAGGTCGAAGATGAATCAGTAGCAAGTTATGATTGGTGTTGTCAAGAAATGCTGACAAATTTGACAGTGAGGGCACTGCTGATTGCCTTAAACCCATATTTTTATCTAAAAATTGTGTTTCTTGGCTTATTCATAACACTCATTTCCTGGAGAATTGTCACTGTCAGAAAAGGTCTCTAGGTTTTGCAGGAGATGTTGTTTGTGCTGAAATGCAACTGCTTTCTTGCTTCGTTTTGACTGTGGATTTGATGCCAGTAATCTGTAAAAGTCTTGCCAGTGTTACAGACAAGTTTAAAATTATGTAGGAAAACCCAGTTAAATCTCATGCATTTTTTAAGGTATTTTACTAAATATTTTACTGTTTCGCTAGAGTTTGCATCAGAGTTTTGAGACAGGCTCAGTCTCCACCAAACATGTATTTCCACTATTTCAGGGACTGTCTAGGGAGCAGCACTGCCACAAGCAATTAAAAAAATATTTTTTTCCTTTTTTTTAAGTTTTATTTTGCTATTTGTGTTTATTGGTTCCATAAGTAGCATGGTGTGGCACGGTTTGCACAGAATCATCTTCCATGATTTTTCATTTCATACATCATTTAGGGCTTACCAAAGTACTTCTACATGCTGGGGACATACATGCATCTTTAACACCAAGTGAAGGACTTCTGCTGATGTGGCTTCTTTTCTTAGTTGTCTTCTTTATGACTGTCTAAATCCCTTGGACATTTTGCTTTTGTACTAGATCATTCAAAAAAACCCCACACAAGCACAACATTAATATCTCAGTGTGCTTGCTGCTTCTGTGTTATCTTAGAGTGCTGTTCTATGTTTGATTTAAACTTTATTAAGCAGACTAAAATAAGGAATAGCAAAGACAAAATCATTCAGCCTCTGAGAGATCTTTCTCTTGGTTCAAATTTGAGCTGCCTTGACATTATATGAGTCAGTGACAAAGGCGGTAGAATTCTGTTAGCTATTGCTAATGTGCCTTTTCCAGCCTGGTGATCAGTGTAAGTCCTCTGCAAGCCGCCAGCAGCAGTGAACTCGCACTGTGAAATGCAGCCAAAGCCTGGCCACCTTCTCCTTTTTGAATGGGCAGGTTGGTAGAAAATCAAGGGCAGGTGAAAGAGTGAAATGGTACTTGAATAGGCAACCGGTGCAGAGTTGATTTGTTGTTGCACTTGAGTGGTGCAACCATTCTTGTCTGTGTCCCTGCAGAGACTCTCCCATGAGAAGGTGGCTGTGCAATTCCAGTTCCTCTTTGGCAGCTGAAAGTTTCCAGTTTACTGCTATTTTTAGACTGAAAACTGTTTTTTCAGCTTGAGATTTTTGAAGCCAGTCATCTGACTTCAGATCTCTGACATCAGGCCAGGACTGCCTCTACTTAAGGGAGTGGTAGTTACACCTTCCAGTTAAAAAATAAATCCAATAATCAGAATTGCTCAGAGACAATGGGTAACTATGGAAACCAGTGATTTGTGGACAGAAGATATTCTTATGAAGGCCTAGTCAAACATCCAGTTACCAGCAACTCCTGAAATCAGCAGGAAAGCAAATGATTAGTTGGAAAATAGCATTTGCATTCTTTTGCTCTTGCTAGCAGTAACCTCGTCTAAGGACCCAGCCTGGGTGGGAATGTTGATTTAGTACCCAAGTGATTGTGGTCCATGGGTTTCACCAGAAATGGAGGGTATCACAAGTGTATTTTGGGGCTATAGGTGGACAGAAAGCCTTGCAGCATCAGATAGAAACAGCAGGAGTACATTTTGAGTCATGATGAATAAATCCAACTGGCAAACTCACTGGAGAAGTGAGTCTGCCTTACCCTAGGTTTCCACCATAATTACTGATATGGTGCTGGGTCTGTTATTAATAATAATGAATAGCTTGCCTGAAGTCCTATGTGTTATCAGAGAACTGTGCAAAATAATTAGGAAGCTATTGGAGAAGCTAAGTTGTTTTAATACCAGACACTTTATCGTGCAAGTCAGACACATTTGTGGGTTTTCAGAAGCCTTAATGGCCTGCTATTTGAAAATATATATTTTCAGGCATTCTCTGTCCAAACATATAATCTGAAAATTACTGCCTGTAATACTTGCATAAATGGTTTTTACGAGAAAATTTGTCACAGCTTTTTTGCTACAACATGTACAATAGATTGCCTGAAACACATCCCTCGTCTTGCCATCAAGATGCTGTTGCTGTTTCACAATGAAGAGTTTTCTTTGGGTACGTCTGAGAATCTAAAAATGGATGATAGAAAGATCATATAAACATTGGATACCTTCTGAATGATAACAGGAAAAAATAAAGTTGAAAATGGAAGTTGTCCATAGAAGTAACTACTGAGTGCAAGACTGGAAAAGACCCCCTCTACTGTCAAGTTTAGTCTTTTGCAATCTTAGGTAGTCCTGTAAAAGTATGTTAGAGGTGGGGTCCACAGCACATCTACTCTTGTTATTCTGTGAAATAAAAACCATCTTTAAGCCATAAAATGTTTCTTCATTTCCCTGTAACAGGTTATGCTCAATGGTTAAAATCTCATTATACCAACTACTAAGACAGGTTATTCATCTTTCTGACAGTTGAATCTTCTGCATCAGTTTTCTAGGAAAACCTTTCATCTATTTTGTGCATTCCCTTAGGGCAACAATGAGGAATAGCTTCTTTCTTTATTATCTCTAATTCTCGTTTAATGGAGTACTACCCTATTCTGTGGCAGTATTCTAGCTGAATACTTGTGAAAAAACATGTGAACAACATATTGCTATGTAACACAGTTTGGCTGCAGTATTATAGCTTTTTAAAATTTTTATTGGCTATTGGAATAATCTGTATTTTTTTTCTTTCACTGCAGAGTTGCAAAATGCTCAGTAGAACATGTTTTTGTGCAAACTGACATCTAGAAGACACAGTTTTATGCCTCTGTTTAATTTCACAGTCTTGTTAAATTTTGAAAAGATGGTACTTCTCATCTGTGAACGATAATTCATATTAGATGTTGCATACTTAATTTATACTCAGAGGTATAGACCAGATCTCATTTTTAAAGATACATATGTAGTAACGACCTTTTGACACTGAAGGTTAAGAAGGGGTGGACGGAGGGCATTCAGCTGGATGTAAAGGCTGATCCCATTAAGAATCCATTAAGTATATATTACAATTTTGAGTTGCATAGAAGTTTATAAAAACAAGACCACTAAGTCCAACACTGACCAAAGGGCAAGACTTAACAGAAGCTGAGCATGCAGGAACAATAACTTTAAGCTATTGGCCTGTCAGGTCGATACATCTGCTTTCTGACTGTTGTGTTCTCTTCTATTGAAGAGACAGCTTTGTCTGTCTGAATCTTCTCATTGTTTAAGCACCTGACTGTGAAACTTACTTGACATTCATATTATTCTTGTGATCATGAGGGTGTCCCTTACTACAGCCTTGTGGTTTTTTTGTGTTTGAGATCAGTTTAAAATCCTTAAGTTCTAGCCCCATAAGCTATGATATAAACTAATGCATCTCAGTCTCAATCTTTTCAGTTTTTGTTTCTTTCCATACTCCATTTCATAACTAATTATTTTCCTAATTTACTAGGAAGGCATCTCTCTCAGAGCAGTTCAGCATTATACCATCATCTTTGCCCAGAGAGTCTGCCCTTTCAAAAAACACAACAGGAGAATTTTTAAAGTATCCATAAAATAGGAAGTTTGCTCTTTTATTCAGATTTTCACCATACTAATCAAGTATATACCATCAAGTCCAGAAACCTCTGTAAATTCACGCCATACCCCTGACAAGTGCTATCCTGAATTCTGCTCTCAAGTTTTAGAGCTTTGGTTCAGATGGACATTTAATTGACGCTCTTGTAGTCTTTCCAAAACCTGGTTTTTAAAAATTTTCTTCCGCCCCATCAGTTCAAATAGGAAATAAGCAGAACTTCATTAGACTTGGGGGTTTTGTTTCCTCTTGTATAAGCTCAATTATATCCCCATATGTAAGGCTTTTAAAAGTTGAATCAGGATATTAACTATTCAAGCTAACTTTCTAATCCCACAGAAACTGGAAGCAAAAAAAAATAAAAATAAAATAACCAAGATGAAAAAGAAGAATAAACTGAAAAAAATTTCTATTTCAAAGAGAACTGGAAATTTTCAATGAAAGTTTTATCTGACATCTTTTGATTTATAACATCCTAGTCTGCTATGATAAGGAGCTTTATTCTCCTTGTTTGAAAAGCAAAGTTAAGTCAGACCTTGCACTCTAAAAATAACAAATGAAAACCAGGTTGACTAGCAGATGAGCTTGAGAGAACAGGTAGGCTTCAGAGAGTCCTGCCAGGAGAAGAAAGATTAATCACCTGCCTTTGTTCTAGAAGCAATAGCAGCTCTCAAGCATTGGAGGCAAAGACTGATTGCTCATTACCATCTGTAAAACATCTCTTCTACTTACCATGGAGTAGAAGTGTGGATGAAGACAAATCCTAAGGGCAAAACTCCTTCCTTAAATTGAAACCAGGTGCAACTCAGAGTCACTGGAATAAAATACGTTGAGCTTGAACCACTGAAAATCTGACCTTAGGCACATTGAGAGGAACCTTTCAGCTAATGTTATTAGATTCAGCACTGGAAGCTTACAGCAACTTGGTTGATGCTGAGGGTAGCAAAGACAACCATATGAGAGTAACCAGGGATCAGTTCTTCTGTTTTCTCTTTTCCAAAGTAGGAAAACTGCCTAATTCTAGCTGTCGGAAACAAAGTTTGGTGAAATCAATACGAGTCTTTCTAAGTGAGACCTAGTGAACAGCATAACAGTGACAAATAACAGCTGTGTTATGTACCTTGCTTCAGGTCCTTCTGGAATGAAAGCCACTAAAAATAGCAACAGCACTGTGCTAATAGTTAGCCCAGAGAGCACACCCCAGTTTTATCATTGTAAAACTGCTTTCTTACTAATGGGGGAATTTGATTCTTTGTCTGTGCCAGAGGGATGAACATAAATAAACAAAATCCTTTGTAATTTCCGGACTCCTGTGTTTTTCTACTTTACCCAAGGAACAGTTAGAAGCAGAATAGTTTTTGTATTTCTTCTCAAAAAATCTGATGCAGCAGAAAAATTAAAATATCCAGAAAAAAACTGCTGGGGAAAAAGTTAAATAGCTAAATCACCTACCTCTTTTTTCTTTCTCTCCTTGTTTAAATCCCAAATACCAGCTGACACTAACAAGTATCTGGGAAGCATCACAAAGCCTCAACAACTTGAACAAATCTAGACTGTGCAGGGGGAGTCATACATCATTTGACTCCATCAAATTGACCCTACCAAGCTTGGCTTCACTAAACAAAGTTGACAGAAACAAACAAAAGGAACCCTTTGATATTGCAAAATATGCAGCAGAGATTTGTCAAATATGCCTTTTGGCAATACAGCCACTTTACAAACAGTGCTGATTCTTATGCAGATAAGGCAATTTTTTTAAAAAAGGTGTTTCAGCAATTTATGGTTCTCAGAGTTAATAAAGTGATTTTATTAATGGAAAAAAATTATCCATGCTGGACTTCAGAACTTATTGATTTTATTTGTATAGTGCAGTGGCAGATTGCTAAAGGCATGAGTTCAGGAGAGCTGATGCAGCAAAAAGAAAGATAACATCTCTTAGAAAAATCTAATTATCTTGACACTAAATCTGCATGTTTTCTTAAAAATTAATCTCCATTAAAAAATATAAGCATATTATCTATGCTATCTAAAAGTGCATGTGAATATCTAAAAGTGAAATGCCTGTCATGTGGTATTAGATAATCTGAAATGAAACTGCAGACAAGAATGATTGATTATACCTAAAACAAAGAGCCATGATATGACAATAAACATGGTTTGACAGGAAAATATGTGACTGAGAAAGAAACTTAAGTTGGGACTCCAGAAGTGACTGTTCTCATCAAAATGCAAGTAGAAATATGAAGCTCACAGAAAACCTGTAGTTATTTGGTGCTCTATCTTCTGCTAGATGGTAAAATCAAAATTCAGCAGAAGAAATGTTGGTGAAATCAACCCGGATCAGCAGCACAATCATCAGTGCTTTTTAACATCTTCATTTTTCCAGCATGGGAAGGGAGGAGAGCCTTCAGCAAGTAGCCTCATCTCTCAGCCATGAGAGGATGCTTTCAGTTTTTCCAAAGTGGAATTTTTAGTTGAGTTGTCCTGTATATTCTCTATGGTGTGATACTGGTGTGTATAAAAGTGCAGTTTTCTGGTGCTTACAATGTGTTACCATAGTATGCTATAACATAGAGAGGCTCTGTGTGTATGCATAGCATATATAGACATGTATATATTATTGTATCGATTAATATATCATATAAACACATACAGACTCACTGCTCTTATATGTAGAAATGCACTTTGTATGCAAAAAGCTCTATTAGTAAAATATGCACAGTGTATTTGGTATTCTCCTTTCCCCTTGGTAGTTCAAGAGTCCAGGGCTGTAGTGATAGTCCTTGCTTCTGCAGGAGCAGCAAACCTGTGTGTTGAATGATGTCCTGGCATGATAACCCTGTGCTATTAGCGTGTAGGGATCCTCATTTCTCCCTGGGCATGACTGTGTTTTGAAGTGCAGCCAGATCTACAGGTGCCATTCACACACAATTTGTACTTTTGCAGAAGACCAGCCTTGACTTGGAGATTTTAGAGGTAGGAGTATGGGTGTTGTAGCAAAGCATGTAATTAGGAAACTTGGAATGGAAAGGTAAGAGACTCACCCAGAATCACGTTGACTGTCTCAAAATAACAACTTCTTATTAAAACACTATTAGCAGTAACCTATTTTGTTCTAGCCCTGTGAATAATATAAACTCTTTTCAGTGCCAGGAGTGTGTTACTATTGTATTCTCACTAAACAAAGTCAGAGCTTATTTAATCTTCTGTCTGAGAGGTGTTTAATCCTTTAGTTTTGTTCCAGCCCACATACAACTTTGAAAAGCTTCTGAAATATCAGAAGACAGAGTAAAACTGATGAGTTTTGCTCATCAGTAAAGATGAGTAAAAAAGAAAACCAGAGCTCTTGGTAAATTAAATCTTCACATATAAATCCATGTGACTAATTTTCTTGGGCAGCAAATAAAACAGGCATTCTTTGTGTATACTGAGTATGAGCCCTCTTTCAACAGTAAAATATAGAAGAGTTTTGCTTATTTGTAAGGTTTGGTACCGTGGTGTGGCTGGGCTTACCTGTAGCTGCCCCTTCCAGCTGCAGCTTGTGCTGGTGCTCTCCTGAATAACCTCCATGAGGTGACCCTGCTCCATCTAGTGCTTGGGTTGCTCTGTCAGGGATAGGGCAAAGCACATCAGCTTTACCTGCGTCTTGGCTGGGAGAAGGAAAGTTGGGTATGTTTATGAGCTGCTTAATTTTTGCCTGCATTTTGGAAGCCTTTGTCAAGGTGAGGAAGTCTGGGGATATATGTTCACATACCTCTAGAGAGAGACTTTCTTACATTTTTCTGTAAGGAAAGATCTTGGTCTAGGAGCTTGATGGAGCAAGGACTTTTCCTTGGGGCTAGCTAGGGTGAGAGGATAAGACTGGGAACATTTGATCTGAGGGTGCAAGGGAATGAAGTTGGCTGTAAAAATATCTGCAGTATTTCAGGTTTCTCGGCTTCCTTGAGAATATGGAGTAAATGTGGCTGAAGCAGAGACCAGCTTAATATGGCTATCTTAGTAAGATCAGAAAGACACACTGTTTTGTGTTTGCAATAATAAAATAGCTATAAATTAAATTGATTTCTACATTTTTTCCTCTGTGCATCTAGTGGCAATATACAGTGGCTGAACTGTGGCATTTGTGGTTAGACATATTTATAGACCAACAGAAGGTAAAGAGATAGAGGTAGAGACACATTATTAGAGGTAGTCTGTCTTGTTTAAGAGGAAAGGAAAGCTTTCCCAGTATTTGCCAGGTGCACACGTATGGAGTGGAGTAAGAATCAGAGTAGGAAATAAATCTTAGGCATAACAGACCAAGATTTGGATGAAGTCTGTGGATCACATCTTACTGTTGAAGTTCTTCGTCATGTATAGTTAGAACACAAAAGCAGAAATATTGCAAGTAAAATTGGTTTATAGGCAGAGAGCCTTCAGAGTGATATCCCAATGCAATTTCAGAGCTAAAGGTCTTGCCACAAACAACCAGCTGAGTGCTCCTAGTATGTTAATGACAGAAGTGTAAATCAACCAGCAAAATTATGATTACATGTTTCACTGCTAAGTTTCAATGTATAACATGGACCCCCACTCTTCCCCACAAATAAAGCCCTGCAGACATCAGTAACACAGAATGCAAAATATGATGGGGAATCCCCCAAAATATTAGGGGAAAGGGTATTTATTAGAGCATCTCTGATTCAAATTTATCATAACGTCTACTGTCCAAAACGCTGAAAGAACCTGAAATTTTCACTATGGGAAGTCATTCAGAAGGTTCTGTGTCTTTTGTGTGTGATCAGGTAAGCATCATCATTCACACAAACACACATAGCACTGACAATTTCTATAGGCCAGATCAAATTAATGTATTCTTTTTGAAAAAAGAGACATTACAGACTTTACAGCTGAAAAGTAAAACCACTTTTTAAAAACACTTTAAGAAAAATTATCCCTCTGAATCTGTATTTCAGAGCTGAAAAGCCAACTCTGGTTTTATTTGATTATTATTCTTAATGGATGCTTAATACCTAAAGTTTCCACTGAGAGTTGTAGGTACTCAGCATATTTTAAAACGGAGCAAGAATTATTTGTATTATTTTTGAATTTAAGAATTGTGACACACAAATGCTTTTTATAATCTGAGCCCAACCTGCTGAAGCACACTGATTCCTACTCTTTGTGTGTTTTGTACACACACACACACACACAAATGTCTGGGGAACATGTTCCCCATATGAAGATTCACCTAAGCTATATGGTACCTGGATGAAAGTTGAATATCTAGCACAGGCTGAAGAGGTGCTTTACACCTGTCATTTGGAACCAGATAATATACAAAAGTTATGTTAATTTTACAAAATACATCTTTTTTTCCACAAGTTCCGTGGGTTGTAGAACCTTATCCAAAAGATGGTATTGGAGGTGCCATCTCTTGCTTTTCACAAAAATGTGTGAACTGTTGGTCTGCTAGAACTAGGGATGTCTCAAATATTCCTTTGAACCTGTTCTAGTCAGGAGGGAATGAATTAGTATTCCTGTAGATCTATTTTGAAATTATGCAGTGGTTAAGGTATCCTCCAGAAACAGAAGGGAAGAAACAGGAGGGAAAAAAGGACCTTTCAGTTTGTGTTTGTTTGTCTGAATGTTATATTTCATGCAAGGTGAAATAGCCTACAGCCTTATAACATAAGAGATGGAAAAAGCCTAAGGCACTTGATGAGCCTGAATAATTTTGTTGTATTTTTGTATTCATGTGATATTTAGAAAAAGACATCTATCTCTATTATGTGTTTTGGCTACTTAGAGGCTTCACATATGTTTGGTAATGGTTTGGATGCTATTTTATGTAATTTGTGTTTGCTTTTTTTCTGTATAAGATCATAGAAGATTCCTGTTTATGTATTCACAACATATATTTATTTGTAATTCCCTGACAAACTACTGGTAGGTGAAAGAAAAGAGTACAATCTTCATCACTGCATCATTCACCTTTCCTTTCTTGATTTATTTTTTCTTCTTTCCCCTCTGTGTACACTGATGGCTGGAAGACAAGGAACAGATAGAATTGTTTCTTTCTTTTCATTATCTGTGTTTATTCTGTGACATAAAATATTTCTTGAAATTTATAAAATAACATTTGAAGAAGAAGATATTTTTAAAGAGCAGACTCAAGATTACTATCATGTAACCTATGAGGAAAATAGGCATTTTTCTAGCAAGCATTTTGAGGAAATTGTTCTCCACTGTGTGAAGGAAAGCAGTGGAGAGAAATGGCACTAATACTGGTGCTTGCCTCGAGTAATTCTGTTGATTATAGGGAGTAATCAGTGAAGTTAACCATGTGTTTTATGCATTTTTAAGTAAACACATAGAATATAAGTTACATGGGAAATAGCACTTCATTTGAATGTAAGAAGGACCACAGGGGTTGCACCAAAGATCCATTTAGCCATGTGCATTCTTTCCACGCTTGCCAGCAACAGGTGCTATAGAGAAATCAGAAGCAAAGACTGCATAGCGGGAGCTCCCCTCCCGGTGTTCTGTCCCAGCATGCAGAACAGCATGTGAGCTTGGGGGAAAGGAAAGAGAAAAATTGGGTTTTAACACTGGCCCATCCCTCACATTTTCAGTTAATAGATCAGCTTCTGGATCCCTAATTTGCTTTTGTTTCGCCCTGTTCCCAGTCTCCTCAAACACTGAATTGTAAGCCTAAGCATCTAACTATGGGTTCATGTGTCTGTTTTTAAGTCCTTCACTGTATGTAGCTCCTCAGCTGTAGCTAACGGCTCACAGCATTTGGACCCATGGTGGCAGCGATGCCTCTCTGCTTTTCTTCTTTTCTATTTTTCTGTTAGTTGCTATTAGAAGGAACCAGATTCTTCTCTGATAGATAATTTAAATTACTCAAGTTGATATTCTTATCCTGTATTATTATTCCATCAAGCTTAGAACAGAACATAATGAAGAAACTTTACCATAGTCCCCAAAATCTAACTGTGAAAAGGATGGGGAGGAGTTATGTCCTCTTCTACCATCTCTTATCCTATTACCAGGGTGTGGGAGGAAAACATTTCAAGAAAACAGTGAGTGCAGAACATCACATAGATGTTTTGAAGTATTGGCCCCAAATATTGCCTACAGGTGTTGACTGATCATTTATTAGCAGTTTTTCTTTTAAAAGCATGAGAAGTATTGTACAAGGTGGTTGCTTAAGGCTGCTGAGTGAATATTTCAGGTTTTTTCCTCCTTTCTCTATGGCTTGTGATGACAACTAGATTGCCACAAAGCCAAAGTCTTCCCTTCCCACCTTTCATCTTCTTCCCACTCTCACCCTGTGGGTACCACACAACTCTCTTCAAGTGCCTGCACTGATTTTGTTGTCCTTATGTATGAAATTCAAGTTTCTCATTATCTCTGACAGTGCTGTATTTTGGGGAATGGTACGTATTCTACTCCATTTTAGAAGCATTTTATAAGGGAATATGGGGCACTTTTTTGGAGATCAGCAGGAACACATTTGTCTCCCTGGAGGCTGCATCTGGCTCCACAGGTGGGGGTTCATTTCTTAACAATGAGCTTATTGAGATTATAATAGCACTGACTGATTTTCCTGAGGGTTTAGTAGTGGAACTTGTTCTATTCAGTGTGGTAGGATGAATTCATATAATTGATTTGGTGAATTGGAAGGGTAAAGCCTTGAGCATGTATGGAACTTTTGCTTTTAACAACAATACACTACTGCATTGGTGACAGTCTATTGAGTCCTGGACCAGCTGTTGAATTCTACAAATTCAGTGTACTAATATGATTTTGGCAGGCCAGGGAAATGGCAAAGGAGAAACAGAATTTTATACAAAAGCGGAGTGTTGGATTTGGGGTAGGGTTTTTTTTGTACAAGGCTGGTATGAATCAGGAACATCATAGTTCTAATAATATGCTTTCATTTTCTGCGAATCCTAAACCCAAGTGGTTTAGATCCAGATTTAAGTTTTCTATGATGGTAGTTTGTCAGGATTTGGGAGGAAGGGAAATTAAAACCCCAATCAGCTGTTGATGCTCTTCAGAGATTCGACCTCTTTGAACCCCAATGCTGAAGCAGACTAGTACCAGCCATCTCTCTCCTGGTGAATGAGAACTCCCCACTGGTGTGCTTCTCCTGCAGGAGGGCAGGGAGACTTCGGACAACTTCTTCACAATATTCTGATTTTCCTTCAATGGAAGGCAACATGCAGAGAATTAAAGGGAGATGGGTTTTTAAAAACAGGGTTTAGATGTTGATTTAATCATACTGGTTGAGAGTGTCTTGACATTGTTTTCCCCAAAAGGAAAAGATACTTGTTTGAATCCTACAGTGTGTGAAGCAGGAGCCATTCTTTTTTCCATCTACACCTCGCACGGTGTGAAGAACAGGAACCCCATGCGGGCTCTCGGGTCTCACAGTAATCAGCAGCTGTGCTTGCACCATCATGTTACGTGAAAATAGGGCTATTCAGCAGGGGAAATGCAGCTTCCTGGGACTATGTCTGAAGTCACTGCACAGAGCACGAACTGGCTGCTGGCTGAGAAAATGCCTAATGACAGATAACTGCTGCACCTGAACAGTGTTGGCTGCTCAAATAAGAGAGCAACTATTTTCCTCTGATTGTTCTCATCACCTTCCTTTTCAGGAGCTTCACAGCAGAAGGACCACAGTGGCACTGCAAGGTTAAAAGTTCAGATCCTCTTCTTCCTTTTCAGACACCAGAGCCTTGCAAAAGTCACAGATTCAGAGACTGAGAGATCTGAGATTTTTTACATTTATATATACGTATATATACACACTTCAGAGTGAACGAGGAACTGCAGGTGAAAGGGATAAGTAAGGTAAGAAATCAGTTAGGAAACAGGATTGTGGCAATGGATGGAGTCCTGGAGCTCTCAGCAGGACCCTCCCTGGTAGGTAGTGATTTGCTGTCAGACAGTGTTGCCTCCTCCACATTCAGTGTGTTGAGAGGCAAAGCTTTGAAATTGGAATAGAGAAGAGGGCACCAGTTTGGGCTGAGTTTTGAGCAAACCTTTACCAAATTTTCAGTGACCTGCAACCCTATGAAAATGTGCCAGCACAGTACAGGATGTTGCATGCAAAGGGTGAAGATCCAGGCT
This sequence comes from Aegotheles bennettii, assembly GCA_013398125.1. Classification (NCBI taxonomy): domain Eukaryota; kingdom Metazoa; phylum Chordata; class Aves; order Caprimulgiformes; family Aegothelidae; genus Aegotheles; species Aegotheles bennettii. The sequence goes on from VZRW01005389.1 coordinate 715,529, forward strand.
CTGTCTTACCACAGTTTTGTCAAAGCCTTTTTCTTTAAATGTGGAAATCTGAATTTTAAAATGCTCTACAGAAGGTTGCTTTTATTTGGTTTACTGTAAAGGAAAAAGAAAGGTTTACATTTTATTTGAATGAGTAATTTGAGGTCTTAGAATCAAGAGACAACTCAACATGAGTTCCTCATGTGACATAGCTCCCTGCAAAATAAATAAATAAATAGATACATATACACAAATAAAAGAAATGGGTTATATTTGGAGGCATAAGGAGTACAGTATATGGATTTAAGAGATTATTTTTACCTGATTATCCAGAATTGCTGAGACAGATGAAGCAATACTTTATACATTTCTAGTATCAACATATTTTTTAGGCTAATGAAACGCTTATATTGGTGCAGAAAGAATGACAGAAAATATTTTAGGAACTGAAAAAAATACACTGCTGAGAAAGACTCAAAGGACTCTAATCTGTTTAGCACTTCAGGGAGATATAAGATGATTTGATTGCAGTTTGTTAGTGTTTTTCATGTGGAGAAAATAGTGGATACAAAAAGAACCTTTAATCTCACTAAGACAAGTAGGTGAGAGTCATGCCTGGAAGCTGATCTAGAGAAATTAAAATGAAAACTTGTTCAAGTGGTTTTAAGTGTGAAGACGATTAACCTTCGGATTATAAAGAAACAGCAAGGCAAATAGTAGATTGTCTGTCTTGTGATACCTCAAATGAAGACTGGTTCTTTAGAAGAAAGATGGTTATGTTTTATTAAACTTAATAGAGGAGTAACTGGATGTAACAGCCTGTGGTATACTGGAGATAGAATATGATGATCTAATGGTTCTCCTGGCCTTAAAGTTTAAGAATACCTTGAAAACCCATGCAGATGGAATCACAAAAGAGAAGGGTTGACTTTAGCCCCTGAATGCTGCTACTGACAAAATGTGCTCAGCTTTGTCCTCTACACAAGTGGAGAGGCAAACACCACACCACACTGGCTGGGTAGCAGAAACATTCACATCCCGACATTCATATCTGGATGTCCATCCAGATGGACACCTTTATTTGTGACATCCATGCTGATTGGCAGAAAACTCATTTCAAGATCATGGGCAGAGAAGCCCCTGCTGGACTTACTTGTTGATGAAAATGCTTATATGACATTGCTTTCTGAACAAACATACACCAGTAACTAAGTGTATCAAGTAAAAATTGTCGTCACTTGGGTTGTCCTATTTGCAGATCAGCATGGCTTGAGTAGCAGCCTTCAGTTTAAGCCTGATGTTTAAACCTGTGAGTTTATACACACTTCTGGGTCCTCAACATTTTGTTTTTAAGGCTGGGATTGAACATGCAGCTGATGCCAGGTCTATCATTAGTCCATTTCCAATCCTTCCATAACAGGGACTTCTGTGGTGTGACCTTGGGGGGGGGAGTGGGGGGGTGGGCAATAGCTGTGATCTGCTGCTATGCTATAAAACTTGCTTTACTTCATATAATTTATTTGTTAATTAGGCAGGTTTTTAAGGTTTTCATTGGTTGTGTATGATCTTGCCCTTCTGAAGTATAAAAAACTACCTAACTTGTTTTGCATCTAGAAATTCAGTACTTTATTTAAAATTGTTTTGGGGCAAGAAACAGCAAGGCTGACCAACAGAGGAATATTTCAACCCCCAGAGTGATCCCACAGAGGGACTAGAAGTTAGAAGAATTTATCCAGCCAAATTTTTAGGTATTCCATTCACCAGATGAACAGCTGTGGCTGGCCCATCTCAGCCTGTGTTCATAGTTTCTTAAACTTTTGTGACGCCTCTAGCATTTTAAGGCTCTGCTGAATTTCTCAAGCTCCAGTGCCAACTCTTGAACTCCACATTGATTTTCCTTAAGAGTGTCCTCAAATAAAACATATAAAATAGTCCCATGTCTGAAATTCATGTTAATGCCAGACACAGCTCTTATAATATATTGCAACAATACATCAGAGAGAAGCAACCCTGGTGATCTATTACAGCGATGCTATACATCCTTGTAGAAGAAATGAACATGAACTCTAAACTGAGAACTTGAACAGCTTTTTGAAGTTATTTTCTGGCAAAGGTACTAACACCTATTGTGTTTGTCAAAAGATCAAATGTTAAATTTAACCCCTGGCATACTACTGGTACACTGATTGGTGATTGTTAAATGTTATTCTACTTGCTGTCTGTATGAGTTAATTACAAATATTCAAGACTTTTTTACAGAAGTGTCTTCTGTAATTAAGGCTAAATACACCCTGATGTTGTAAATGAGCTTTGAAGAAGCACATTTTTTGTGCTCTTCTTTGAAGAAGAGACATTTTCTCTGAATCAATGAATTCATTGTACTTCCAGTTTTAGTACAAATGTTCTTGAATCGACACTCCCCCTTTTCAGAAACTTCCTAATAATTTGTATGTTATTTCTCTTGAGGGGAAAATATGTACATCTTCATTTAGCATATGTATAAACAGTACATAAACTACATGCATAAAGCAGCTGAAAAATAGCTAAATATAGCTGTCACATGAATACAGGTATCAAAAGATTTGGAAATGATCTAAGATACTCACTATTGCTATAGCTAGAAATTTCAAAACAGATGACAGTTATTTTCTCAGAGACAGCCTATCTGCCAGCTTGAAATTAACTTTGAGATTTTAATAAGTCTACTATAGTAAGGTCAGGTAGGTGCTGTAGCCTCAACTATAGCAATTGCAAAATCAAGAAAAGTCAGTTTGTCACTTCATGAGGACAGACTGGCTGGCATCAATATTGTCCTGCATCCGCTGGAGGAAGACTTGACTTCTTCCAGTTGCCACCTAACTAGTAGGTTCTTCATGGGAAAAATTACCCAGGTGTAACCTGTGTTGCCTTGGCCTTTGCTGGCTGATCCTGAAATAGGATGAGGCATATTTGCTTGTGATTAGTCAGGAGTTGTCCGATTTGATTTGCAATGAGCTTGTTCTTGAAAACAAGAAAGTTCCCAACCCCATGTTCATTTTTCCATTACAAGAAATAATCAGGTCTGCTGTTAGCAGCAGTGGTCGCTCTTGCTGGACCAGCCCTCAGAACAAGTATGGTCATATAACTGCCCATGAACAGGAGCAAAGCAGAGCAAGAAATCTTGCAAGGAGCCTGTCTGCCTCTGACAATCTTGTCCTGTCCCTTTTCTGGCTTAATTCCTGGATGTGGCCCTGAGACTGCCCTGCTGGGTCTGATCAGTGAATATGGATCAGTCTTGCTTACCCACACTTGGCTTCCTCTAAGCTACTTACTTAAATGATTCTTGGTAAAAGAGAGATGTTTTGGTATAATCCATTCTTTAGTGCCTTTACTCTATTGAAGGTCTTACTTTATATACCTCTGCTGGGTCAAAAGGACTGAGGTGAGCAAACACAAATGCAGAAATTCTACCTATGTAAAATTTTAGTTCATTTCTTACACCTGCCTGTTCTGAACAGTTAGTGTTCATGTTGTGAACTTGCTGAGCCCCAAGTTAAATGAGGAGTGCTGGGCAAAGACCTCTGGGACTTAGCAATTAGTGTTCAGGCTCTTGCTTTGCAAGAGATGTTCTGAGTAGGAGGCTGACGTGCTATGGTTGAAATTTCACAGCACTTAAGAGGCCACACCTGAACTCATTTCTGAGAGGCTTCAAAAGACACTGGGATCATGTGGCTCCACAGGAGTCTGGTAAATCACAACCTCAACACCAAGTGATTTCTACTTTCTGTAACAATACCACTGAAATCACTGAAATGGGATTTATATTTCCTCATGTCTTGGAGCACATACCCACTTTCTTTTTGTATAGTAATTTCCACTGATTTGTGATTTTGCCTTTTTATTCATCTCTTTATTTTTTGGAAGTACTTTAGAATTAATATGTATAGAAGAACATCTCAGATCAGGAAGGTTTTGGATTAAAACCTACAGGCAAAAATTTTTGCTCACTATTGCTTCAGGCCCTAGGTAAAAATGGAGCACCACCATAATAGCAATTATGGGTGGTTATTATTCTTGATTAAATTTAAATTAAATTGCAGTTGTCAACTAAAAAGATTTAATTAGCACATAAAAACTGTCAGCCTTTCATTTTAAACATCTGCTAGATAAGCATGCCAGTAGCAGTGATGTGGAGTATTTGCCAGCTACCTTGTCAACAACCCCCTTTGTATCATCAGCTAATTGGGACAATAAGGTCTGAAATGTTTCATTTTTCACATCTGACTGTATCTCACACATTAAATAGATCTTGGAAGTCTTTCTTCAGGTCAGGTGTAAACAAATCCAATATTTTAGGATTGCTTAATTCTTCAGATAAAGTGTTCTCTGGTGATACATTGAAAATATTGTTGGGTCATATCAGTATCCAATGCACTGATGTTTGTGATCTAAAGGATTTATCTGCCCACTCTTCCCTTTTTCTGGCACAGGTTTTCAATGTCTTTAAATCTCTACAATCCCACTGACATCAGTTCAGGCTGACATTTTCAAGGGTATTTAGATGTTTACACATCCCTCAGGACCCCAGACTAACACGAGCCACTATCTGAACTTCTGCCTGTGCCTCCTCTGTACCAGAGATGAGGGTCATATTCTGATACCAGGCAGAAAAAGGAGATGTCAGCATATCCTGATACCTGCCTGGAGGAATTGCTAGTTACAGAGCCCCCCTCTATGTGACACACTGCAAGAAAACAGTGTTCTGAAACTGAGTGTGCTCAGGAGGACTCAGTGTTATGTGAAGAAAAAATTCACTATTAAGCCGTTGTAATATTTAGATGTTTATTTTGGTCTCTCGAAGCTACTTGTGAAGAAGGTCAAGCATTTTCAGGAAGTGCAAAATTCAGAGGCTTTGTGATGTACAGACTCACACTGTTAATTTAAACAAGAGAAGTGGTCCTCAGTATTACTGGAAAATCTGAATTTGTTATGAAGACTAGAGATTTTTTATTTTGAGGGCAATGCAAAAATACTATTTCTGTTTAAATAGTGTTTAAACTCTTGCAAGCTTCCTTCAGCAGAGGTGGGAGTGATCTTTGCTGGTGGCACAGCCCTGCAGTGCAGTGCCCACCTCACTGGGGCAGTGTTGCTCCTACTGAATTGCTGCCGTTAATCCCTACACCAGGTGCTTCTTAAAATTACTTCACTTTACCTACTGTCACTGGACTTATCAATGTGCTATAGTTGTGTTAAATTTGCAACTCAGCTGGGGCTTCTGAGTAATAAATGTATGAATATCAGGACAACTAATGAGCTGGTGCATTTAGCAGGAAAACTGTTGGTGCTGTAACATCAAGAAAGGAAAGAAACTTAATCAGCCTTTCGATAATATAGGTTTAAAAAAGTCAATACAGCATTGACTTCTTTGCTTATTACCAACATGCAAAGAAAGCACAAAGGAAAATAATTAAAGGAGAAGTCATTGAACAGTCATTAGAAGTTACAGCACTTCAACATTGAGGTCTTTTATCAGTGCTCAGCAAGAACTGACTGTTTTCCCCAGTCTTCAGGGTGGTGGTCAACTGGAAATGGTGCTTTTGGATGTTTTCTGAAAGTAATTTGCATCCAAAATTGTGTTTCACATTCTGTCTACTATGCTTCCCCTAAGAGAGCAAATCTGTAATGTACAATATTTTGTTATTTTTTGAAAAAAAAACCCAAAACCAACATGGCAGAAGAAGGAGTAATTTTATTTAATAATTTTATTTTTAAAACATTCACAGGAAAATCTTGGCCTGTCTGTTGCAACTCTATATTAACTTTTTTAACATGGAAAGCTAGTTACCAATACTTATGTGGGATTCTGCCACAAGGGTATTTACTCACAAAGATTGCTTCCATGTCTCAAAATTTTTTCTTATGGAAAAATTTATTTCTTACATATATTCACCTAGACTGGTGTAATACACTTCAATGTTTAATCCCATCTCTCAGTTCTTCTTGCCAATCATGCTGTATGAATTTTGTTGCTGATTTTCAAGGAAAGATCTTGCTGATGTTTTGAAGTAATGCAGGTCTCTCCTATCTGTTCTGATAGTGATATTAAATATGCTACTTAAAAAACTTTATGAGCTTCACTACTGTAAGACAAATGTGCCTACCAAATTGTTCTTTGCAATATGACAGCTAAAGAAATGAAATCAGTTCAGATATAAAATTATGATTAGAGCTGGGGTGGAAGTGAAGTGCACTTTCAAAGCACAGAAAAAATGGTGAGAATAGATACAATCTCTTAAACTGTTTAAAATTAACATATTGTACTAAACTAAAATTAGGCATAATTGTAGCACTTAATATAACTTATCAAGAGATGTTTCAAACAGGCTCAGTTCAAATATTTCTGCCAAACGATGGGAAGTTTTTTCTTCTAGTTCAAAATGTAATTTCAAGACTTGAGATACTATTTTTGAATGCTAATAATATGAAGTTGTATGTTGATGTTTGTAAGGACAATATTCATCTTATTTTGACCTAATAAGATTGCTTGTTCACATCTTTATTTGGATGGAGACAGATTCTAACCCAACCATATAAGATGTGTTTTGTAGGTCATAAAAATTGTTTTCACTTTTCTTAACCTTTAGCTATTAAAAAAAATAAAAAGAATTCATGCTTGAGATAGTAAATACAATAGATTTTTTAATACTTATTATTCAGTAGCTTTATTTTTAATGGGGTACTGGGTACACAAGGTACTTTTCAAATCTGGAACGCCTGGACAAGTAGTCTATTGATCTATTTTTATCATGAAAAATTGATTAGTGCAAAAAGGAAGCCAGCATCATAAATTACTTAAAATGTATTTTTCAATTTGTTATTATAAGTTGTTATGATTGACACAGACTTTGATTTTATTATCTTACTACTGTGTCTGGTAATTTTTTTCTTGATAAGCATTTTAAACCCTTATATTTACTGTTCCCTGCTTTATTTATAGATACCAATATATAACTTGTTCCTGAGTTATAGAGTTCCAGAGTTACCTCTCTGTTTATATGCACTCCTGACCAAACAATTGTGTTTAAATCTGCAATTCAAATGCACTTTTAAAAACATTGTGTAGGGGGTTCTTGACTGCTGAATGATTTTGCACAGTTGTATTTAATAGCCTATTTTTTCATCATGAGGATAACCTAAGAACACCTTAATCTTAAAACCAACTTGATCTTGGGAAAAGGCAGAAAAGAACTTTAATGAGGTCTTTGTGAGATGCCATTTCTGTCTGCAGCAAGTTGCATATCTGTATAAATAAATCTGAAATACACGGGAAAGAAAACAGGTGCTGTTGTGCAAATACCAGCTTTCCTTAAAAAACATAACAGAATACAACAAGATGAGACTCCAATTGAGTGGACAAGTGGTAAACTCCCTTGTGCAAACTAAGTCTGTGAATCTGGGTTAGGTTAAATAGAAGAACCCATTTAGGAGGTTATTTAATTAAAGTTTCATCACTGAGGTCCGCAAGTTTCAGTAAATCATAAGTAAAGTCATGCACTCAGGAGTGCAACACACACCTTCAGCAGTCAACTTTAGAGCAGAAATAATCTCCACATAAATTACTTTCTAGATATCATTAGTAGAATATTGGATGGTACATTTATTATGCTATGTAAGTTTGCATATCTCCAAGGAGAGTTCTTGCTAAACAGAGGATATTTATGTGGAAGCCATCCAATATATCTAATAGTCAGGAGGTTTTGTGCCGTAGTTCTGGAAAACTTGTCTCTTAAAAGCCAATCTAACGCACAAACACTTTGGTATGTTTGTTTCTCAGAAAAAGGTGTTCCCAACAAAAACCACAGGTATTTCTGAGCTGTAATATTTATATATTTATTACAGAGATGAAGTTAACAAATTGTTAAAGAGCTTTTATTTCAAGTTAGAAAGCTTTTAGCTAAGTCATCTGCTCTGTTTTCTATTATAGGTGTATCAAAGGCTTTTTCAGCATCAAAGAATACAGCTACAATATTTTTTTACCCTGTGTTCTTTGATGCCTTTGACAGATTTTAATATTTTCAATGGCTGACATTTTTCATCAAAAAACAGGCTGATGGATTTCAAAAGGCCTTTTGCTTTCATTTACCTTTGCAGATGGATACTTCTGCAGAAGTTTTCTCAAATTACATTATGACCACAAGCAGGAGCTTAATGTACCTGTGATTAGGAATCCTGTGATCTTCAGTTGTTTTTATCATTATGGATATTATCTGAATAGGTACATGAAAACATGGAGAAATGCTTCTGTTATTTGTTGTAGTTTTTATTACTTAAAAATGGAAGTTCAGAGTTTGTTGTGTAATTTGTTAGCTTTGTATTGTGGCGTCTTAATCTTATGTTTCTGAAGTGGTTTAAAATTTACCAATTCTCTAGTACCACAATATCCAAAACTTTGTCATTACAAACTTCATAGCTACTGCAGAGGAGCTCAGGTGCTCAGTTCTGGCATTTAACAGGTGTCTATAAAGCAGAGACAGGCAGATGTCCCATCTTTCCCGACTGGTGCACTTGATGGTGTGTAACATGGAGCTTATTGTCATGCAGCCTGGTGTGCATGTGCATACTTGTTACATGGTCTGAGGTGTGCTACTTGCTTAATGAACATCTATTCATCATGGATGCGATGAATTTTTCTAGCAAGCTGTAATCCAACATATCAAAAGCTGGATATATTATGTGTCTAGATGAATCAAAGTTAACAGAAATGAAGTCAGACATACCAGACGTATTCCCAGTTCAGGGGGAATTATCATCAATTTGAGAGTTAGTATTTAGAAAGGTGGACCCAAATAAAGTGAGGGAAAGCAATAATAGCATTGCATTTAGACATCAGCTATCAGACTCCTTAATATCCCTGAGAAGGGCTTTGACAATGACTAAAATAAACATTTACAGTAAGATTCCAGAGAGTGAAAAGATGTTAACTGGTGATGAGAAGAAAGTGAATCTGCTGTCTTAAAGTCCTTACAAAAGAAGTAGCATGAGATCTGAGTATCTGACAGAAGTGCTAGCAAGAAAGAAAACTGTGAACTACAAAAACATTCTAAAATTATCACTGTTTTTTTTAGTATGCTTAGGAAGTGATCATGTGTTTAAAATAATATACTAAGAATGCAGGAAGGAAGAGCAGAAATCACCTTATCAGAACATCTGAAATTCCTGTAGCAGAGCTTTACTTTTTTTGATGAAACTTGGTATAACTGAAGCATGTAAACCTAGTTTAAGATTGATGTGCTTGATCTTTCCACCTGCAACTTCTATCATTTGGTATCTTCAAATGTTTCTCCCCCATCAACCTACAGAAAACATTGACGGGTCAGGGAACTTATGAGACAGAGTTTCTCTGAGTTATTTGCTGCCTTTGGACAGAGGAATCAGAATAGAATCATAGAATCATTTAAGTTGGAAAAGATCTATAGGATCGTCAGGTTCAAGTGTTAACCTAACACTGACAAGTCCATCACTAAACCATGCTCCTAAGCACAACAGCTACATGTCTTCTAACTACCTCCAGGGATGGTGACTCCACTGCCCTGGACAGCCAATTCCAATGCCTGACAACCCTTTCAGTGAAGAAATTTTTCCTAATACCCAATCTTAAAGCTCTCCTCCTTTTCTCTAGACTAAACCACCTCATCTCCCTCAACCAGTCCTCATAAGACTTGTTCTCTAGACCCTTCACCAGCTTTGCTGCCCTTCTTTGGACATCCTTCAGCACCTCAATATCTTTCTTCTAGTGAGGGGCCCAAAACTGAACAGAGGACAGGAACAGGAGGGTATCCATGCTCCTACCTAGCATGCAGGACCAAGCTATCCGCAAAAGAAGGCATGTCATTCCTTCAAGGAAATATCATATGCTGATGGTCTAGTTCTTTCCTGGGTTTTCAGACTGATGTTTTCATGGACTGCAGTATTTATCCCAGTCATGATTCATCAATATGGGATAGTACGCATAAACCCTATGCTCTAAGCTAGGTTTCAGAAAATATCCTATCTTAAATCATGCAGGTTTTTAGATAGAAGATCAATTCTTAAATTTAAAAGCATGGGAACATTACTAAAGAGAATTGCTGGAATTAGTGTGTGATACAGAGAGGTTAAGACAACCAAAAATGTTCATATTGTAATACAGCAAATGGTGAAATGCCAATTTCTTGCTCTTTGTTTACATTGTCTACCTCTGTTAATATCACAGTTTTACTCAATAAAATTATGTTTAAGTGAATCCTACACAATTGTTGTTATAGCTCTAGTTAATGGAAAGAGTGATACAGATTCTTAAACATTTCTGAAGATTTTACCATAGGTGATGAGATGATACATTAAACTTAACCCTACTTTAATCATATCTATTATTCAAAATAACATCAAGTTATTGTAATTTCTTTTTGTGATTGGTACTTTTCATTATGTATTTTATACTGAACACTGCCTGACAAATAAAGCAATAATTAAATGTTTATGCAGCTATTTCAACTGAATATGGACAAGCCATACTATAGCATGTGTGGGTGGAATATATATTGTAGGGACTGTTAGTTACTATGTCTGCTTTTTGTTTTAATCACTTATGAACATAGTGTTAAGGTGACTTTTTGTTGTTGTTGTTCTGAAAGAAATATTTTAGCTCATCTTTCTTCCGAGTTTTCCAAGATACCTTCCATCCACAGGTTCAAATCATAGCAGAATTTGTACTAGGCTTTTACTTCTCAAGTAGAGGTAAGCAAAATTAATAGAATTGTATTATAATGATTTTTTTTCAGTAGAATTTTATGTAGGCACTGTTTCTTCTGAGACCTTTCCCCTATTTTTATGTAATGCAATCTTAAATAATACAATGATATTTCAGGAGGCAGTTTCCGACAGTCTGCTCCTGAGTGCCATAAATTAGAATAGCTCTATGACTCCTCTGAATTTTTGCTGAATGCTGTTCCACACAAGGACTGTACTAAGATTTTTTAATTTTTCTTTTATTTCACTTTCTACTCAGGCCAACCAAGGACTAAACACAGGGAGATTTTTGCTGAAATTCTGTACATAAACCTGAACTCTATTTTGTACTTCATGCAAGGAATATTTATATGGCAATTGGTCCCAGCTGGAGGATACTTTTGTTTACCCTTTCACACAAGAAAAGTAGATTCTAGTATTCAGGACCTGTATATCCTACAGGCTCATAGCACCATGGGTCCAGAAATAGACTCAGAAAAATACACCACGGAAGTATTTTATTGTTAGCAGAGAAGCTAGCACTGAGTAGGCCAAAGGGCTGGGTTATTCTTTATCTGTTGTGACAAGAATAGGATGATGGAATTTGAGGGAAGATCCAAATTTGACCTCTCTGCTGGTTCTGTGCTGCAAAAATCTCTGCCAAGGAAAATGTGTCAAAGCATAGGGGAAATTGTAGCTAACCTCTTTTAGATCTGCAAAAGGGAACTAGATACCTGTGAGCTGGGAAAGCACAATCGTCATGTCAAGAGATCTGAGGTCAATATTACACTGACTGTGTTGGAACAGTGTGAGCTTATAGACACATGGCAACTTGTCTAATTTTATACGGAGTAGATTGAATTCTGCCCTGTCCTTTCCACTGATGGTAAAGGTTGATAATAATGGGAAGCAAGATGGTTGGAGCGTGTGGGTATTTGCCAGTGTTAATAAGACAATGTTATATGCCTTCATTTTTCATTGCTTGTGTCAGCTGAGAATAAGACCTTTAAGTGAAAATACGTTTAACTTGATTGAACCATATCTTTTGACGAATAGCAACCCAATGGATGTCGTAGTGGATATTTATCAAACCTTATAAATGGTGCCACAGCCAAAACACATATGGCAGCTCAATTGTTTCATCTTCTGAGGTAACGCTTCTGTGGACTATGAGGCAGCAGAAGATAATATGAATAAAAGTTAAACTTGAACACAAATTTAATATGACTTTTTTTTTAAGTTTGACTAGTACTAGATCAGGTTGGGAACATGGACAGCTGCCATTTGATTGTTACAAACATTTCAGCTTCCACCCATAAACTAATAAACAGACTTGTGAGGCTAGAGACAAAGCCTAGATTTCCAAGGAGTACCTGGAGCCCTCTCTGCTATTCTTAGTCTATCATTGTTATATCTGCTCAAACAGAGGAGATTCTGGTGCTAAAAACTGATTTTAATAAAGCTTCTTCACACTGAGATTTCTACTGTCTGAATAGTCAACATATTTATAGCAAGAAATAATATCAAGAGGAGTATATAAAGTCATGGCTAGCTTTGTATGCTCTTTCACTACAGCTTAATATAAACACTTCCTAAACCTAGTAGCTGCTTCTGAATCGGTAACATATTGGTGCAGATGCATAAACCATCTGATGCTTTCTATCCCCCAGATGCTGCAGTTGATAAGATTGTTTTCTTTAGTGATGTTTTATACTTCACAGTGAAAAAAAACCCCTGAAGATACTAGCAGAAATTCTGGACTAGGTACAGAACAGATATAGGTTTCTTCTCTAACAAAAATACTTCTAATATCATGCTTATATATCATGCTTCTTTGCTACTGGATGCTTTCACAGCACTAATTGCTACCTAAATTTCATTAATTACTATTGGCATTGGTAAGAAGGGAAAGTTTTTGTTAATGTGCTTTGAGACATAAACTCGGAAGGTAAGCAGGAGAAACAAAGCACAAGGGAAAGGGCACAGCATACAGTTGTCTGAAGCATCCAGTTGCTTTTTTTTATTATTATTTTTTTTTTAATTCTGTCAGGTCTGATTTCTAAGGGCAAAAGGAGGAGAGGAAAAATAAAGGTGGCAATTGCAGAACACACAAAGTTAGTGACAAATTGGAGAAGAAGGGGATCACAGGCAACAAGTGAAGCTGAGACTTTACAGAAGCAAAGAAAAAAGTTGCCTTCCTTCAAGTATGTGGAATATAAGGTATGACTTTCTAGTAAGGGTGATCTTAGAGTGTGCTTACCTCAGGCTTAGGTCTAAACTACAGAGAAAGAGTTTAGATGACTTCAGAATTTAATGGGTGCCTCCAACATTATTGCTACTGTTAAATACCCTTAATATGTTTGGTAAACATTTCATAATATGACACAGTCTTTTAACTGAGCAGCTATTTGTTTTGTTCTTCACAGCACGCTAGTTTTTCCACGTTTCCCTTTTCTATTTTACATGAACTGCTGTTTTATATGATTCTTCAATGCCGTGATTCTGAAATAGGTCTTAGGTCTTAGAAAATGGAGATTTTTAGGAATTCAGAAAAATGTGTTTGACTTTGAAAGGAGTTTAACTTTTCAAGAAGGTGGTGCAAATAGCAATTTGCAGAAAATAGGACATTAGCCAAAGCTTTGTAGTTTTTTCTTATTATTTTGTAGGACTCCTGAATTAATGGCTTTCATTATTTTGAATTATAGAAATAACTTTGCTTTTTCCTTTCTATTGACAAGGACTGCTTCATCTTGCCTCTGTACTCAGCACATACTTCAGATGTAACTTGTAATCTGCACAGGTCCCTTAGGAGGCATGCTCTTCAGGCAGATCGCCCCTCCAGTTTGCTTTAAAGATGAAGGAGATATCAAAATTATAGCTTATCTGTAGGTTTCTCCTTTTTCTTCTTTTTGCATAAACAGTAGCTTGGGTTTTTTTAACTCCTGTTTAACTTAAAAGCCTCTGAAATCCTCAAGAAAAATATACTATACAGAGAAGGATAATGAAAGAAAGGGAATTAACATAAAAACAAATGTTCAGACTGCAGCTTGTTTCTTAAACTGGGAGAAAAATATGAAAAACTACTTATTTCAGAAGTAAAATTAGTCTGAATTGACATGCTGTTACTAAAATATACTTGTTAACTAAATGGAAAATAACTCTCTTCCATAAAACTGCCGAACCCAACATACAGTTACTTTTCTGGGACAAGGACTACTCTGATCTGAGCAAGGTTTTTTTATCACAACTAAAATGTATTGCTGCACCAAAGTTTGATCTCAGTGAATCAAATATTTCTTTTTTACCTTCTGGCATGTAGAAGCTTTTTTCACCCTACTTTAGTGAGACTGGAGTACTAGCACAAGACCATATAGTCTTCAGACAAAAGTATGAATTACTGTTACTGTTGTCCAGATGCAGGAAAGACAGGATACAAATCCTCCTTAGTATTTCATAGATGCCTGAATGAGAAAAGGGAACATGAAAGTGGGTATTTTAAATAAATTTCTTTGCCTTGAGTTAGATTCAGATTCAGATTTGACTACTTGTATTGGGCCAATGCTTTTCCACATGAGAAGTACTAATAATCTGGTATCATTTAGATCACAGGGTGCTACTCCCCTTTTTCTGGATGTATCTGAAGCTGGCTGGTAAAAACTAAAAAGGGTTTTTGGCTAATTTGCCCTTTGGTCTCAGCAGAACTGACCTTTTAAGAAGCACTGTGCAGGTAGTATGGTCTCTCAGGGGTGTTCCTATCTCAGAGTGGGTCACCCACAGCCATGGACCCAGGAGGATCCAGCGTGGGTCACTTTACCCAGGTATAGGTGAATCTAGTACCAAACCCCAAGGAGTACTGATGGTAGAGCTGTTGTCAGCTTTATAACGCCACGAAAGGCATTATTTGTTGAAAAGCAATTACAAGATGCAGTCTTCTGCTGCTTTATGTTCATTTTGTGATAAAGCTGCTGAAAAGATTAGATAGCAGTTTCATATCATGCTTCAGTCAAAATAAAAATTCTTAATTTAAACAACCTATCTCCACGGGCTGTCCCTGCTGACCTTTCCAGCTATGCATCTGCAATATTTTGTAGCTCTTAAGTTGAACCTTATAAAAATAACATGGCTAACATGAAAATGTTTTTCTGCCTCCTGATGCCCCTGAGATATGTTTGAGTTCTCTTTGTAATTTTTGATTTTTTAAAAATCTTGATGAAGAAGGAATACAAGAGGGGGAGCATGGTAGGGACAAAAAAAAACAAACAGAAAGGACAAACAAGCAGTCAATAATTTTCAGCACAAGAAACATTTTTACATCAGATTTTCCAAGATATTTTGCATTGGTCTTGTTTAAATCAATGATAATATCTCCAGTACGGTGAATGGGATCAGAGGTCATGTCAGCGCTGAGTGCTTTTGAAATTCCTTTCTCATTGATACTTAGCAATG
Source organism: Aegotheles bennettii (assembly GCA_013398125.1). NCBI lineage: Eukaryota > Metazoa > Chordata > Aves > Caprimulgiformes > Aegothelidae > Aegotheles > Aegotheles bennettii. The sequence continues at coordinate 730,700 of VZRW01005389.1, forward strand.
ACCTTCAGTTTCTTTTCCTCAACTTAGTAAACAGCTTTAGCAATGCTAGTTAAAACTGGAACATAAATTTGGTAGGGTATTTGTCTGTGTCTCTCTCTCTCTTTCCATTCAGATAAGCAGAGGAAGCAGATGGAAGCTATTTACTACAATTAGTTTAATTTTAGCAATGCACAAGGCAGAGCAGACTGTGGAGGAGGAGGGTATGGCATGCCTGGGGTAGGTGGGTACAAGTTTGCTGCCCTTGTGTACTGCAGTGATTTTAATGGTGTTAACACTGGTCAAACCCTGATAAAGACTGGAGGAGGATAGTGGTATTGTGAACATTGAACTGCCGGCTTTAGAGTAGTAGGTCCTCACATTGGCTTACATTAGGCAACTTTTTCTCCAGAGTTATTTATAAAGCTTCAAAGCTATGCTGAAAGCTAGGTCTCTTTGAAGTCCAGCAATGTTCTGGCACTGTTGTCAGTGCCAACAGGGTTTCCAGGTGGGCTTCCCCTGTATGGGCGCCAGGAAACAACACCATCTCATTTGCCTCCCAAGAGTCTCACTGATCCCAACACAAAAACCTACTCAATGCATCTGTTGTTGTAATGCATTGAATTCATTAGGTCAAGAAAAAGATGTGTGATACCTTTTAAAGGCGTTTATTTTCCCAGTCTTTGTGACTTCTGTTTGTGTGCTGTTCTGGAGGAGGCACTGTTTGTATCACAGTTGTCAGTGCTTGACAAATTATGCAGAATATTAGTAAACTTGAAGGACTTTTAAACAGAACAAAACCATTGTAACAGGAATTTTTAAGAGTATGATGGACTCCTTTAGTAATTTTATTTCTGAAGATAGGTCTGGTGTGTTTATTCGCTCTTCTAGTTTTGTCTGCACACAATAGAGATGGATATAGAATTTATAAATCCTTTGAGCTTACAGTTGTTCAAAGGAAATCTTTAAAAGTCATAGACGTTAATTCAGTAGCATTAACAAGTGTTTTATTAAATTAATTTTTAGACACATTGAAGTTTATGCCATTTTATGCTAATGAAAGCTATGTACACTTCGTAAGATGCTGACAGTAATATCAGGTATGACAGTATAGAGATAGTGTATGCCTGGAAATTGAAAAGCTTACTTTTTATTTATTGACTAATGACTTATTTAACTACTCATTCTCCCTTATATTTAAGTACCTTTAGTGCTCTGAAGTTCTCAATCAAAATGACAGCTGTATCTTTAGTTGTCACCAAGTAAAACAGCAAACAAGAACCAGACTGACACTGATCCTTTGATAACAATAAAAAAATCGCTCTCTTTATCATTACCTATAGAAAATGTACATTTTCCCCTGTATGAGGCAATTGTGTCTAGGTAATATGAAAGAGAATAGTTACTAAATAATTGGGATAACCACATGTGCACCCTAAGAAGTTTCTTTCTGTTCCTAAGGGAAAAGGCATAACCCTTGTGCTTGTGTTTGAAATGCCATTCCTCACACCCAGAAACATTTCTAAGCCCAGGATGACTCACATCAATAAATATAAATCAGTCAGATGTATTTGGGATAGATCTGCACAGGATCTCCATGGATTCATAGAATCTACACGTTGGGGTCACTGAATATCTGGCCCATTTCTTATTGTGGCAAGAGCAGACACACAAATTATACCAGGCTGGATTTGATCCCATAAGCTTTGTTTAACACAGATCTCTGTTCTCTCTTCCCATATAACAGACTCTCACAATTGATTCGTATTCTTGCAGGACACTGGGAAAAGCACAAGTGACAAAAATGTGATTCTGCAGGCATTGTAAAGAAAAAACAAACATATGTGCCCAATTACATTATAGATTTTTCCCAGCTGAAAATTATTTTTCTTGGGTTTTGTTTCCTAACTCTACTGGAGAGTGAAGTTGTTTTCCTCTAGTAACAACACTATAATATGCTAAAATAACAAGTTTGTGTTGCAAGGTTAACATTTAGAAAATATTTATTGTTTTCTATAATTTTTATTGATAGTATTAGTCATGTTAAATGGAGGAAAATAATGCAGTACTTATGTTAATATATCCAACACAAATAATTGTATTAATATCACATACACATCTTTGTATTTCCTGAATACCAATCAGTAAAACATTTGGCACTTTTAAACTTGAAATAAAAGTTTTAGGCAGAAATCAGCCTTTTAGGAAAAGCCAGTTAGAAGCTTCATCCTGCCTTCCTAATCCTCATGCTGATCTCAGCTCTGAAATAGTACAGAGGAATTAAAATTGTCATCCTTAGTCAAAGGACCACGGCCAAGAAAAGCATCTTTAACGAGCTTCAATTATAGAGATTCATTATATGATTCCTTCTTTCCCATAGGTTTTAAATTGGTTTATTGAGGGATGAGCCATGAGCAGGTATTTAGGTGCAACACTTTGGGGGAGTGTTTGGAGGTCTCATACAAAGTTTGGAGCTCTTCTTTGAAACACTAGTGAATCTTATTCCCATCATTTAACCAGTTAAAAGAAATGTGTTAAGAAAACATTTGAAAAGCCATTAGTTCTAAACTCAAAACAGCATATGAAGCTAAGGAAGCATTATGGTGTTATTGGCTTAGCACCCCTAAATTGTTTATTTCCCATGTATTTTCCACAGACACTGTATTTCTTTTTTGGAAAACAGTATTTTAATTTTACATTTACAGTTTTCTGTGTGCCTACTTACCATGATTATAATTTCTAGCAATTGCTCATAATATTTTAGTCTGTTAACTTCACAACTTTTTCTCCCTCTGCTTCTTCATTGCCTTTCTGGGCTATATTGTAAAATTCTTAAACCTGGTAAATTAAAAATAGATTCATGTATTTTGCACTTGAGCTGAAGATTTTAGGTATGACAATTCACTTAATACGAAAGATGTTAAATGCTTTATTTCACCTTAATGAGTGCCATATTCCCCCTCTCTCACTCATTCTCTCATCCAAGTAAAACAAGAACACTATTTTCTTCATCTCAGTTTAAATATGTGAAACTGTTATTTCTGTGCATACTAAAACTTGCAAACTTTTTCACAAACACTTCTCTAGTACATTGCCTTTAAGAGGAAAGAAACATGGTGGAAAACTAATGTAAGATTCAGAAAGAAAATTTGATTTCAAACTTTGTCTCGAGGTTCTGCTGTCAGTGGATTAATGCACTGACTACCTTGCACATAAGACCTTGATCTTAAATCCCAGTTTTGTAAAACAGTAAAACATATGATGGTTCTAGCTGAGATCCCACATTTGTACACTTCATAAAAATGCCAATCAATTAGGAATAGCCAAATCTTGATCTTCCAGCAAAGCTGGACTGCACCAGGAAACACATGAAATCTCCTTGGTCTACCCCTGGTGTCTTGCCTCCTTCGATTCACTTCTGTTCCAGGAGACTTCCACAGGGTTGTACTATTTCAATGGGCAAACTCACAAAGCAATTCCCTTATTTATGTGAATAAATTCACAGAGCTGAAGCAAACATGTCAAGAATTTAAAGAGAGATATTGGGAGAGTGCTTTTGAAGCGTATTATACTTCATAAACAAAATTTTCTTCTCTGTTCTTTTTCTCCACTGTATTTTTCTAACTGCTTGCTTGGGCTATCCAACAGACAGACAGGACAGGAGCTGTATATCAGGAGGGCTTTGAAGGACATGTCAGTAGGTCCTGGGGGACAGCTGTGTACTAGAATGTGCTTTATTGTCCCTATGACATGGATACATCTCTGAGGCTCTGATGTTTGTGATTGCAGTAATAAATTATCTATTTTTATAGCCACATTGTATTATGGATATATGATTGTATGCAAAACTCTTGTCCTGCTGAAAGGGAAAGTATCTGTTCCTTTCACTATTTTTAGCTTTTGTTGCTGAAAGATGAGCTCAAGTGCTTCAAATACTTGACACAAGAATACTAATTTATATCAGTCTTTTAGATGTGGGATTGATCTGCAGACTTATTTCTTTCTATAACTTTATCTTGTCTTTAGGTGTCAGAAAAGTTTTCCTTACTTCTTTTTCTCACAATTCTGAAATTTAATGAGTAACCGGCAATTTTTGTTGAGTTTCTACATCATTCTATACAGTATAGAAGTTGGAAGATATAAAGGATGAGCAAAGTTAGAAATACTTGGGTGGTCCTTTATGGAATTTAATTATTTAAATTATATTTTTTATAGTTTTGTCCCTTCTTATCTTTTTTAAAGTTTTTATTTGTTTGTTTCTCTGGTATAGTCACACATCAAATTAAAGGAATGAATTAGTGGATTAATGTAGTAAGTTACAAGTTTCAAAACTGAGGGTTACCATAAAGTATCATTGTGATCTGTCATGTTGTCATGGTAAGTATTCTCTTTTTATAGCCAAAATGAATATAGATTACTTTTCAGTACAGACATGTAGTGCAGTGGGTCTTGTGAGCTCCGTCTGTGGAAGAAATTGGTGCTCAATTTTCAAGTCAAATTTGGCCTTATTTGGCCTGTTATATCCCTATATGGGATATAAAATTAAGGAATGGAAACTTGGCTGTAATTTTCCAGTTTAAAAAATCATAGCACCTGGATTAGTGGTATTGATATGAAGAAGTTTTGGAATGAATAACTTGAACCCATTAGTCTCTGTCATGTAATTTGCTAATAACAACCATTTCTGGTAGCTGTGCCTGATGCTACTCTTCCAGCTTACTCTTCCTGATATTTTCAGTGCTCCACAATACAGACAGAATTGAGGGAAGATGTTGCTGGCAAGTTCACATACACTATGTTTTGATGGTTGTGAGTGTATATCAATAGCATCTTCTACCTGCGGATATTGATCTATGTATATTGATCTACACATTGGGCTTCAAAGACCCTTATTCCCATTAGTGAGATTCCTTGGAAGATTAAATTAAGTGCTTCATAAGAATGGGAACACAGCCTGGTTTCCCTGTTATGTGACAAAACTTTCTTTCAGCTTTTCTCCTTCATACATCATTCACCAGGTCTTGACTCTGTGGCCTGTAATCATCTGTGTCTACAGGGCTCCTGGTGTGATGATGTCCATAAATTGAAACCAACTCTTTTCAAGGATCATTTGAAGTCAGTATGCACTGCAGATTATATGTGCCCTGCCATTTTCTAACTGAGGAATATATGCAGATATACAAAGACAAGATAGACAGGGAACATAAATACAGGAGAAGTACTGATTTGACCCTTAAAAGCACCAGAGGGCTTTTCTGTAGAAGTGCTCTAAGCAAAAATTAGAACTCATAACCACACACCCACCCTATGTCATCCAAGTTTGGATTCTGGGTTGTCCATATGCATTAAAAAGTATGCCCACCAAAATTTCTAACATGATGTAGAAAGGGTATCCTGTGTTACAAAGCACTTCTTGCTGTTGGAAATTGCTGTGGTACCTCTCAGAATAATATTTTCACAGTATAACACATCACAGTTAGATCATGCTGTGTGTCCTTTATGCACCATCAGTAATTTCAGAGCAAATATGCTCCAAAGTTAGATGAGACCTTGATGATAAAAGTAGTTCTCTGAACTCTTCCTATCTGGACAAGTATTGCTGTGAACAGGTAAAACTTTTTGGGAAGACTCATATTTGCAGTGCAGATTCTAAGTCTGATGCTGAATAAATCATTGCAGTTATTTGTATAATAGTGCCAAGAGTTCTTCATGTTCCCAAAAGGAGTTGTCTCTTGTGAAAGTTAAAACTTGAAACCCAGAACTGCAATAAGGAAAAGAGATTACAAAAATTGTGCAAATGTGCTGAGGAAGGAAGAGTGATCTGTGTTTTGGGGTTATTTATGGTGTGGGGGGAAGGTTTGGGAGTGAATTTATTCCAGACTTCATATTAGCATAAATAAAACCAGGTTCTGTTTCTTTGGGATTTGAAAACTTTTCAGTGGTTGTTCTGCCAGTGGTGATTTCTGATTCATATTCACTAAGGGAGGGAGAGAAAAGATAACAAGACAGAGAGTAGAGATGATGATTTCCATTCCTGTCAAATGCAGACAATGGGGATCTTTTTAATCTATTTGTATAATAGTTTTACCCGCACTTACCTTTACTAGGAGGCCTGCTATGCTCATCTTAAGTGATGAACCTTTTTTGCTCTTGCCTTTCTCTTTAAATCCCTTCCTCACACTGTCAATGCTTAAATTGTGGTGTGGGCTAAATCGTTAGTAGAAAAGAGGCATCCAAACCCTTTTCTGAAGTATGTTTTGTGTTTTCTGCTACACTTACCAAAGGCAGTCCTATATACTTACCCATTTTGGCAACAGACAAGTCCTTTTAAGTTTTCTTTTGTTGGAAGTCATCTTCTGTTGAATCCTGAATAGGATCAATAAATGTATTTTTAATGCACAGGAGTTTTTTTATTTAAGCAACAGATTCTTAAAATATTTAGCATCCTTTCAATTCTCTGGTGAAGTACTCTCCTGTTTCTTTGCAGTACACGTTGACCTTGGTATTATTGCAGACCATATTTCTGTTTTGTTTCATAGCAAGAACACTGAAAAGAGATGGCTGCTTATTAAACCTATCTGTTGTGGGCACATAAAAAGATAGTACAGTGTTAATATACAGCTGATTCTACAGGCCAGATCTTTACAGGGGAGACCTTAGAGAACAGTTAAAATAAAGAATGTTCTTTTGAATTGCATCAGCTGTGAGTCTGACCCATCCTCTTAAATGAAATTACCTAGCACTTGCAAAAAGCCCTCTCTGAAGATTTCACTGAGGCTCCCAGGGAACCCCAGGTAGGTGGGATACTTAAACCTTTGTTCTGCAGTACTTCATTTGTGCAAATAATACCAATAAAGCAGATCTTTTTTATTATTTGGTTTAGGCCTGGGTATCTGATCACATGAATGAAGCAACCACGATTGTACTCTGATCTGGAGAGTGAAAAACTATCACACTCTAAGTCCATAAAAGAAGTTCCTCTAATCTTTTCTCCACCCTCCCAGTGAAGGTTTTATTTAACAGAATATGATGGGTTTTACACTGTTCTGTAGCTGGCTCTTCTTTACAAGCAGAAAGTGTCCAAACACATCCATCCTTAGAGCTGTATCTAAGGAACACTGCCCCTTTCTCCATTTTTTCCTGCCATCTGCTAGTTCATAGCATCAGTTCAGATTCACATATTCAGTTAATAAAAATCTTTGTTTATTGTTTGTCTGGGATAACCAGAAAGAGGAAGTAATAGAGGAAGCATAGTATATTTATAGCTCTTAAATGCAGCAAACCAGTTGCTAACTGCCAAAGTTTTCAGAGATGATCAGCAAAACTTTGTAGCCAGAGGGTCTGATGAATCTCAGAAACTGCATCTTCCTCATGAAAACCACTGCAGAAGTTTGAAAAAATAAATGTTTCAGAAGTCTGAACATATCTACTGTATCCATACAGCCTGACTTTCAAAAATTCACATTATATCAAGAATTATACTTCCAAAATTGTCTCGTTAGGAGTTTGTCTGCAAAAAGCTGCAACCAACTTCTTCCAAAGTATTATAATAAATGAGCTAATAAGACACCACAGTCCTCCTGAGGCTTGACCTGAGACCTCTCTAGATACTTTCAAGACTCTGAAGCCAGAAGGAAACATTGCATTGCCTAAACTTCCTGTGTGGACTGGCCAAAGGACTTCATTCCTTTATTCTCTCCTGAAATAGGGAGGTGCAATTTCATTAAAACACAGATTTCTTAGAGAAGCTGCAAATTCCTCTCTCTTTTCTTTCTCTCAACCATTTTAGTTTTCAGCTTCAGTATTCATGGCAGCTGTGGGCTAGGTGATGTTGTCCTAGCACTTTGTACTTTTATGAAGCTATACTATCTACAGCAATCGATGTGTACTTCAATGAATACCTTATACATGCCTGGTGTAATGAGTAATATTCACCACAATGGGATCTCCCTGCAGCTGATACCATTTTACAGAGGTCTTCTGACCTCAGAACTACAGTGATCTTACACATCAGTATGTGGTCTGTCTAATATTAGGACTTGAGAAACTTAAGAAAACTGTGTCACTTGAAAAAACACTATGTGAGGGGTTTTTTCCTCCCCTTTTTGTTGTTATTGATATCTACCATTCATAAAGCTTTAACAAAGCAATTTTAAATCTCTTTCATGCTCTGATATTGCCATACAGTAGTCTCTGGGATGTTTTTAAAATACAAGAAGCTGTACGTCACTTCTACTGATGAAATGGATGCCTATAACTGTGTGTTGTAGTAAAAAAGGGATTACATATGGCACAGCTAGGTTCACAGTGAGATGGTTATTGCATTTTACTCTGTTTGGGTGGATACCAAGTTATGAGGCTGAAGGTCAATTGACCCTGGAAAAGAATTTTGGAGTTTGAATTCCAGAATCATCTATTCCAGCCTCAGATCCCAACTGTAACAGGTAGGGTGAGGGGGAAATGGTGCTCTGAAATAGCAATTTGTTTTCCATTCCAGCACTTCCAGGGGGTTTCTCACTGTGTCAAGTATCCACTGGCCCCAGCACTGCTCCATCTGACAGTGTTTTATTGTCAGAATCGGTGGAGAAGTTCCCCTTGATTTCCCACATAACGGGTATATTGAATACAGTCTGTTCCTTTCAGTCTGTGACACATCCAGGCTGAGGAATTGTGTTGAGTAAGGTGAATCTGAACATTAAGATGTCTGACCATGCACCAAAAAATCTCCTTTGTCTCTTCTTTGGTAGCCTGTTCTTAACGAGTGTATTGGTCATGAGGAGAGAAAACGCTGAGCTCCTTTTCAGTAGTTTTAGCTGTAATGTTAGGCATTCCTGTCTCTTTCACAAGGGAAATGGCTCTCTTGGGCCCCTTGTTCCTGGGTATGACATGTTGTGGGATTTGTCAATTCTGAGTTATTTAGTAGATAGAAAGGTAGGTTGTCTTGCACTGGTCAACATAGCAGGTGGAGGAAGAGTTCCAGCCACAGGCGAGTCTATTTTGTGCCATGAAGATGATGTTTCTTGTCCATTTGGAAAAGTTTGTGTAAAGATAATTACAGGGGGACAAGGTAAAGAAAAAAAATATCTTTTTTTTATTATTTTCAAGTGTGGATAGTTGCTGTAGATGAACAACAGGTGCCACAAAGATGGGGCATAGTTATAGAGTGATGTAGTTTTTTACCTAATGTTTGTGACATTCTTTCAAGAAGATGCCTGCTATAAGAGAAGACACGTTGCAGTACATAGTTGGTTATATTTCTAAACTTCTCATCAAGACAATATTTTTTTCTTCAAATATTAATAATCAAGCCTTAAGTGTTTCATGTATGTTTTTATGCATGTGTGTATCTCCTGTCATAAATTCTCACTGGTAGCGTGAGTTTTGTCACTATGTAAGTACTAGTGTCATCCTAGACTACTTTAACGGCCCCCTTCTTTCTTGTGTAAGTATATTTTTATGGGTATTTCTGAAGTATTTATTATGGGTAGCACTTCAGGTGGTGTAAAGACTTTCTACATTAAGTCTTTAAAAACAGATCAACAGTGTCTTATTTAAAAATATTTCTTTTATGAGCAGTCAGACAAACACTTGGATATATAGATGAATTATAAAAATAGGTGAAACTAGTGGTCCAAGGGATATTTTCATTTTTCTGAAGGGTACAGTTCATGTATTCCTCAGTTAAATCTTCATGCATACACAAAAATTTCGCTTTTACATTTTCTCAATAGCTTTCTCTTATTTTCATTTTTTCTTTCCCCTTATTTGTGAAAAGCAACATATTCTTTAGTCACAAATGAAGGAGGAAAGCGAAGATGCTATCTGGTTTCTAAGTTTACTTCATAACCTTTTACACTTAGTGTTGTCATTTAGTGTAGCTTGCTTTAGGCAACCTGATCAGCCGAAACTTAAGAGGCCTTTTCCAGGCTATGCCCAAGATGTGGGATAACCATCTCTGCTATACTCGTCTTTTCTTTAATAGCTATTATTTTCAAATGTGTTCTTTCCTGGCTAATTCAAATAACCTCTGAGTTTAGGCAATTAGTCACTACACCTAAGTGTCTGAAATTATGTATCTTTTCTTCACTCCAATTATTCAGAGTTGTTAGAGAAAGCATAAGAGAGGGATAAAAGAAACAATCTCAGATTCAAAGGAGTTATTTAGTCTTTTTACCAAAGAAGCAGCTCCTGAGGTTGTGCCTATTTGTCTTTCCAGAACACCTGGGTTTGCCTCAGTGTTCAGGTAATCGATAGATTAATAGCGAAGCTCCTGTTCTTCAAGGTATTTTCATATATAAATGCAGGCAGGATGAAAGTTTTGTGGGCAACCTTCAAGCAAGAAAATAAATCTCTTAGAAAAAATAAAATATGTCTAATACCTCACTTTCTTTCCCTTCAGCAGCATATACAGTTTAGTAGAGACAGAGGAGACAATTCCATTGCCTGTTGCTTTTTCCCTGGCAACATTAAATCTATTTTTTAAAAATAATGTTTCTCTTTTTACACATTAAAAAACCCCAAGCCTTTGCAATTGGAATACCTATATAAATTTCAACTGAACTGAACTATTTAATCATAGAGAAGACAATGCTATCGAGGAAATTTTAAAGCCCATTACTACAACTGAGTTTTAACAAATTTCAAACTGAAATAGTCTTTTTTTCAAGCCATATATTGAAACAGTTTTTGGAAACACAAAATGGCCTCATAAAATGTTGTTTGAAACAGGTTTTACTTGAATTCATTAAAAACTTCAGTGACATTGAAAAAGTTTTCAAGGGAATAAATTATTTATGTGGAAAAATTCTTACAGCTCTCACAATACGCTTAAAATGCCAGGTCTTTGGGTTGAGAGGTGCTTGTGCTGAGGAAAAACAGTGAATCCTGGTTGATGCCTGAAGTAATAATGTGAATGTAGTATAATGGAAACAAGAAATAACAGTATCTGCTTTAATTTTATTATACAGTATACCTATCAAGGTTTTTCCTTTCGAGGCTCTTTTTGCACCACCTCACTGACATGAGTAGCCGGTACCTTCACACTCATAGAATCATAGAATCATTATGGTTGGAAGGGACCTCCAGGGTCAACAAGTCCAACCTTTATCCCATCATATTCCTAACCATTAGACCATGGCCTCAAGTGCCTCATAGTTTTGAAATAATGAACTGTACAACCGAGGTTGGAAAGGCAGTTCCTGGCAGGAGGGATGGATGCTGCTGGTGTACCTGCTGCTGACCTGTCATCATGTGCATTTCGTTTGGTCAGAAGAATGGGGCTAGATCCCTGGGAGTGTGGGGCTGCCGTAAACCCTACAGCAGCTTCTGCAAAGGCAGCAACATAAAATCTGAGCACCTGGGCTTCCAGGATGCAGGCAGGACCCGGGGGTGGTGGGTGCTGATGCCTGCCGCTGCCTGCCCTGCACCTGCACCCTCTCTTGCTGCCAGACCTGCAGCACCCAGTAAGTGCCCTAATTACTCTCCCCTTAAAAGATAAATTAATTCAGTGATATAATGAATCTTTCTGAGGACTGAATCCTCTGCTATAGACTGGCCTCTCTGCTTCTGATTTGCTGTTCATTACTGTGCACCGTTCGGAGGACAGATGTGTCAGTTACTGGAAGTGCCACAAGTATGTCAGTCACCCTTTGCTGTTCACAGCCCTGGTCTGAGACAGGGCTTCCTCTTCAGGCTTCGCTCTGTCATGTCTATCATGATGAAAACCAGAGATTATTTTTTTTCTTTTTTAAAATGTATGACACATTTTAAAATAATCTAATCCTGCATTTGGTGTTGCTGAATGAATGCTCTACAGTTCAATTTAAATGTATTTACCTCTAAATGCAATTAGATTTGCCTTTAGAGCTCAATTATCTAACTTAAAGATCATTTGATAAAGCCTTAGACCTTTGAAATATTTTTTTCTTCTTTCCAGGCTCTCTCCATAGACATGTTCTAAGATTATTTTTGTATATGTTTTCAGGCAGGTGGTACAGGGCCAGAAAATGTACACACACCAGCTCTCTTCTGAAGAGTCTTTTAAAGGTTTTCACATACTAATGAACTGAGCTTCTGAGGTAACGCAGAATTAACCTTGTAACCCCACAAGAGCTCTTAGCCTACCCTCTCAGAATTTATCCGTGGTGTTGTTTAATATTTATGAAAAGCCTGAGGTACATTGATTGGGCTTGAGTTTGACTCACAGCTTCAGCAGATTTAGTCCTGACATACACTAATGTCAATGTTATTGGAACCAAAACACTAAGATTCACACAGATTTGCTTTTAAAATCGAAGTTAATTGTGCAGGTGCACGCACTCAGAGGCTGTGCTCATGTGGTATAGGTACCTGCTTCTGAGTATCCCTGAGCACACACACCATTTCAAACTGGGTATACCTGTGTGGGCATGCCATACCCACATGCATTGGCTTAGTGCAAAATCTTGAAGATGACTGGTTTGATAATTTTTAAAAATTAATTGCATACAACATTTTTTAAAAAAAACTATCTTAGCAACAAGGTAATGAAGCTTGTGAAGATAATGTGCCTTGTGTTTCTTTCACTGTCTCAGTCTAAAAGAGTTTCACAGACCTAGATTCAAAGAATCAGTATCTAATAGCCATATGCATGTGCTTCTCCTATAGATCAATAAATTTCAGTCTCTGTCCACCAAAAGAAGCCCCACTTTGAAAGAAGAGAGAACTAAGAATCTGTAGTATGGCATTTGAAAGGGTTTTTTGTTGTGGGGTGTTTGTTTGTTTGTTTAGGGTTTTTTTTGTTAAATGATTTATTTTGTCATTGCTTTCTCACCAGGCAGTGCCAGCAGATGTCAGTGCCAGCCCCACTGGTACCCATTGTGCTGGAGCTGTGCAGAGAAAATTGCTTTCCCTTACAAAAGAACTCACTGTCAAGTTGCTTTTATGTTAAACAAGGGATGTAGGTGAAGCTTTTGAACCAACACTTTAAATTCTGACTTGATGCTAAGAACACTGAAAAAACTGAAAGAAACTCCAAAAATAAGAATAATCACCTTAAACGCAGATACAGTATCTTTCTTTTCAGGTAGCATCCCTAGGAATCAGGGCAGGAGCCTTCTCTTTCTTCAACTGATCATTAAAACATCTTCCAGAAATATGAATGTGCTCCTCTCATGTGTGGTGGAGAAGGTGCCCTTCAGCCTGTGCTGTAGGTGAAATTGGTTCCACTTCAAAGTCTTGTATAGATGTTCAGTCTTCATTTCTCAAATCCAAGCCTGGATTTCATGAGTCCTCTCTAAAACAGGGACAAAGTTTCAGACTTGAATGATCATATATTATGAACAAGGATTATGTAGTACTTGTCTTACACACCTGAAAATATGATTCAATATTTGGATAAAGTCCTAATCATGGAGAGTTCAAAATCCAAATAGTCTGCTTACAAAATCATACCAGGAATAGTCCATCTTCCATACTGTTTTGATACCCATTAAACCTTCAATGTATTAATAGTTTAGCTATCTGTTCTCTGCTGCAAAGCAAACCACAAACATCTGAACAGAAACAAAATCTCTCTCCCTACAACACCACTGATTATTTCTTATTTATGTTTCTGTCAGCTGATTTCTGTTAATCTGAGTTTTATCTGATCAGGGCTGAAAAAATGTTCATTTACTGCTGTCCTTATCCTGGCCCATCCTCTTTCCAATTCCTTTCCTGTCACAGATATCTGATTTGCTGGAGGTTATACCTGCTGCCAAGATTTCTTCCTGTGCCAGATACAGCTGGATTACTACAGCTTCTACTCTCAGCTCATGTTTTCTCCTGTGTGGAGGCTTCCCACTAGTTAAAATGAATAAATTGTTTCATTTGGCTCATTAAATTGTTGTTGTAGTTAGCCTTTTCACCCTATTTTTATTTCATGTGCTCATAAATTGCACAGATGGTAACATTCTTGAAATCTCATAATGTCTCTTATTTCCCTTTATTTAATGAACTGCAATATTTTCAAGTGTTGATCTTCATCTGAGTTCACATCCTAAGCTGCCAACTTTCCTCCCAGACATTCCTTTTTTACCAGTGCTTTATGGAGACTTCTTCCCATGTCCAAACCACTGGACCTGCGTAAGGCAGAGAGGGTCTCCAGCACCTCTACCCCTAGATGTGTCAAAAGTCTCTCTCTTCAGAGAAACCTGGCTATTCCTTAACATATTTATTTTAGCAAATTCAACTATGTCATAAATTCCAGGCAGAAAAATGAGGCCAGCTCTGCATAAACCTTCATTGATTTTGTTGCTTGTTGTTTGTGCCAGCTATACTAAATAATAACCTGTGACCTGTCATCTGATTTCTCCAGAGCTCTGGTAAATATTCCAATATTTTCTCATCATTGTTAGCACATTTTCTCTGACTGTCAAGTTGGGATTCATTTCTACATATACATACAGTTTCAACATTTTCAGAATACTATTAAAGGGCTTAATATTTGTTTAAATATGTTTAAAAATTTATGTGGTATGAGAAATGCTTAAAATGAGTTACAGAATTCAGCCAATTTAAAATGTTTGGAAATTGTGGAAATCGGGCTAGCAAAGGGAAATGACGTGCATGGGGTTGTTTGTGAGCAGGTGGATTTTGTGCAGAGTTTTGCATCTGGGGAATAACAACACCATGCACCAGTACAGGCTGGGGGCTGACCTGCTGGAGAGCAGTGCAGGAGAAAGGGACCTGGGGGTCCTGGTGGACAGGAGGATGACCATGAGCCAGCAATGTGCCCTTGTGGCCAAGAAGGCCAATGGCATCCTGGGGTGCATTAGAAGGGGGGTGGTTAGTAGATCGAGAGAGGTTCTCCTCCCCCTCTATTCTGCCCTAGTGAGGCCACATCTGGAGTATTGTGTCCAGTTCTGGGCCCCACAGTTCAAGAAGGACATGGAACTCCTTGAGAGAGTCCAGCGCAGAGCCACAAAGACGATGAAGGGAGTGGAACATCTCCCTTATGAAGAAAGGCTGAGGGAGCTGGGTCTCTTTAGCTTGGAGAAAAGGAGACTGAGGGGTGACCTCATCCATGTTTACAAATATGTAAAGGGTGAAGGTCAGGATGATGGAGCCAAGCTTTTTACAGTGACGACCAATGATAGGACAAGGGGCAATGGATGCAAACTGGAGCATAGGAGGTTCCATGTGAATATCAGGAAAAACTTTTTCACTGTGCGAGTGACGGAGCACTGGAACAGGCTGCCCAGAGAGGTTGTGGAGTCTCCTTGGCTGGAGACATTCAAACCCCGCCTGGATGCGTTCCTGTGTGATGTACTCTAGGTGACCCTGCTCCGGCAGGGGGGGTGGACTAGATGATCCTTCAAGGTCCCTTCCAACCCTAGAATTCTGTGATTCTGTGATTCATCTCTCCCGCCTCTGAGCTTTGATTTACATACAAGGTTTCCTTACCTTGGCTGTTATGACTTTCCCTTCTCCCATACTCTTAAGCTCTTGCCCTCCAGCACCTGAACTTCTTACCTGCTAACTGCTGGCCCACTGCAGTTAACTGTGCTGTAGAAGAAGGTAAAATGGTAATTCATTCTGGTTTATCTTTACCAAAAACCCCTCAAAGGATGGTCTCAATCAGCTTCAGCTTTAGAGAGTTGGAGTTCACTAGATGTAAAGATACTGAAATACATTTTTTATCATGTAAATTGGGCCTAGTGTCCAAGGGGAGAGGACACTTGCTCGTACACTTATTTTCACAATCAGTAAACTATTGGCCAGAGTGGAAATAAATACTACAGAACAGGAAAGGTGCCCCAGTGGAAGAAAGTCTGCTGGTACTTTTGGAGTGTTGTATCTTACCTTTAACACTCCATGTCAGTCGAGCTGTCATAGAACAGGGAAACAGTTTTAACAGCTGTCAGTGCACCAAAATGAATTTACTGTATATCAGTGTTCCATTTCTGTCTCTAGAATTCAGAAACTTGGGGGGTTTATACTGACACATCTGCAATTGTACAATATCTTACTGGGTCTGTAGTAGTTTGAGGACAGCACAATATAAAATATTTGATACTATAGTGCTTCAAAAATAATGTGCTGATAGCTTTGTTTTCTTTTATTATTCAGATCACATGGCTGTTTAAAAGAACTAAATCTAACCTTAGCACTAGGCAATTTTGCATTGGCAGTGCTTGCAGCCAAAAAGTTTTCTGTAAAACCATGAAAGGAATAATGAAACTTCAAGGATTGTGCTGATATGTTCCCTCTTTAGAAATTCTCGGGTTATTGCTAACACGTTAGCAAATTAAGAGGTACTTCCTCTTGTGTGCTATTTCTAATTGATTCCTGTGCTGGAGAGTTACTTTCTGGGCTGTGACAGATTTATTTGGATGGAGAGCAGTAAATATCTGTCTGGTATTTGAAACATTGTAGAATGAGAGAATGATATGTTATGTTGCAAAGGGGCCAATTTTAATCACCTTCTTTGATATTTTCCATGTTTTCCCATAACTACTGTGATCAGAACCAGAATAAAACCCGTTAAAACATATAGTTTAGGGACGTAAGATGATACCACATTGTGATGCTTCACGTTGTTAAACGACTCCTGCAAAGTAGCAAATGTCAGTTTGCCAGTTTCCCCCAATCCCTCAGAGTGAAGCGAGGGGTTTCTGTCAGGGGCCTGCCAAATTGCAAAATAATAACAAAAGAAACAGCAGGAGCTGGAATAGTCCTTCAGCAGGTACTTGGAGTGAGCTAACTCAGCTGTCCCGCTGCAAGGGTAGCTCAGCTGCTTTAGGCATTGCAGCTTTTGAGTGAGACAGGATGCGTGTGCTTTATTCAGAAAACATTTAACATCTAAGAGAAGGGGGAGTTGGTATGCTTATCTTCATCCAGGAATGAAGTTTAAAGTGGGATTTTGAGAGCATAATTTTGTGCCAGTATCCAAGTTCCCTTTCACTGAAGGTGTGCATACTAAAAACGACCATGTCTGTTTCTGTTCCTCCTGAAGTTTTAATGTGAGGTTTCTGTTTTAGTGTAAGGAAAAATTATCTCTCTTTTTTTCTTTTCTTTTTTTTCTTCTTTTTCCTCTTTTTTTTTCCCCGTATCATAAAATCAACTTGACAATACAATAAGATCAAAATATTTTTAGGCAGCAATCTAGTGCTAGCTATTTACTGGTTGCAGATTCATTTTGGCAAGTGAGACTTGTTGCATATGCTGCTAACACCACCAGCACATCTCTCACTATGCCAGATTCCATATAACCGTATGGGGATGATAACTCAGCATGATCTCTTACATGCAGTAGGACACTGATTAGTCTAGAAAATATCCAACAAAGGGACAAGGCAAGTCCGTAGGACTTGAATAAAATATGAATTATTGAAATGTGCAGCTGAAGGTTTCTCAGCCAAAGTCTTCTTTGATTTACTAAAGCCATTACTACACCTGTTTCCAAATACAATATTATTAGTAATACGGTTGGGAGATATTGGAGTGACAAGGGCTGGGTAGGGGTGAGCAGTGGAAAGGAATTCATCTCGTAAGAGGTTTCTGGCTTTCAAGATATATTTTGTTTGGGGGAAAAAAATAAAAAGAAAAGATTTTTAGGGAGCTCTGTCCCACAACAGAAACAACTGAGTACTGAAGATGAATTCTGAGGTGGAGACAAGTTGTCCAAGCACAAGCTTCTGAACTGACATGGAGCTTGAACCTGGTTGTCTTACATAACAAAAACATAAAACTGCTCCTTACATACAGGGGAAAATATTTCTAACATTGAAAACAGATGAGGAAATCTGGGCATCTGCAGTCTCTCCCTAATTTTGTTATAGACTTGCACACAAAGAATGTTTCTGAAAATGCTAGTTAAGCTCTATTTCTGATTATCTCATTTATTAAGCCTGATCTTCAGTTGCATGTTGTTGAACTTGAGTTTTGTAGTCGGATATTTTCAGGCATCCACATGTTGAAAGACTGTACACTGACAGAACTCAAATCTGGTTTGATGTAGTAACAACACATTCCCAATCAGCACTAGAGCACCAGATTTTAGTAAGCATATGGCTAGTGGCATGAAGCCAGTGGAAACAGCTTTGATTTTTGGCATTCAAGTCCAGCAGAAGGAAAAGGTCTTTCACACAACACATAGGTAAGCCACACTCCTTGACACAGGAGGCTGGAGGTGCTGAAAGATTTGCTCAAAATGCAAGTGGACCAATCTATAGAAGTCCATCCATCCAGCATACTGACCCAGGAGATCTCTGAACCACAATTTGCTGGAGGCTGGAAGTACTCGGGAAATTGGGCACAGCAGTCACACCATCTTCCTGCACTTCTCTCCAGGCACTAGCCGTTTGCCATTGCCAGAAACTGATGCTGGCCTAGATGGACCCTCAGTCTTGGTGTAAATGTTATTAGATGCCAGGTGCCCCACGTATGTGGAAAAGTATTTTTTGCAAGGAGCAATGCACACCAAATATCCTTTCCACAAATGGAGTGAGATAAACATTGTGGATGTCTTCACCTTTTTGGAAAAGAGTACTGTGTGTGCACAACTGCAGAGTAACCATAGAAACAGAGACACATGAAGAGATATTGAAGCCAACATTGCGACTTGAATGAGAAGTGGCAAGAGACAATGATGGGCTTTGATTTATCACTGGAACTAAGGGGTCTTTCATCTCCTCATTAGCTGCCATCTCTTGTTTCCCAGCTGAAGCTCTTTTTGCACCTACTAGCATGGCACCACAGCTGTCTACAGCTTCTCCTCACCAAGTCTCAGCTGTAGCTTATTAACATGTTCATCCCAGGAATCTGGTGGTGAACAGCTTGGGAGTGTGTTCCCAAACACTGCACCCAGCACTTCTGATGTCTGTCTCCACATCCCCTATTTCCCTGTGAACTATGTGTACTGAAGGTGTGTCCTGTCCCATAACCCACTGTGAGAACAAGTTTCTGCTCCCCTGCCCTGCATGACACTGACAGAGGGGTCCCAACTGCTCAGCTCGTCCTCCCTGAACAGTGGCTCCAGGTGATTTTGGCACTGTGGGGACCATTTGTGTTGTTTTTACCAATGTTACAATGAAATTTGGAGGCAACTCTGTGAGTCTCTACAGTCTCTACTTCATACCACTTGTGGATGTTTATTCTTCTTTTCCTGTCAACTTCAATTGATATTGCCAAGCATTTTTTTCATGAATCCAAGGGTAGGTACACCATGAGGGGGAGTGCTGATACAGACTTCAAACCACTTCTGGACAGCCTCCAGCTGCCCCAAGGCCAGCCCCTCTGGTGCTGGAGGGAGGCCCATCTCATGGTCAGCATAATACTCTAAGCCGAGGAAGCGTGACAGGACTGGCCTGAGGTAAGAACCAGAGACATGGGATTGCTCATGTCTTGAAAGATACATATTTTACAGGACTGAGGAGATGTGAAAAGCAGCAGGGCATCATCTTACAGGTGTCTTTGGGGACAGTGGAGCTTAGGTCACTTCCTCTCATGAACGTGAATGGGAAGACTGAAGTAAAACTTGGGTATCTGTGTAGAATGGTGCTGAGCAATTTTGCCAGTTCCTTTTTTTTTCTCATTATTCTCCATTGATGACTAACAGCCTTTGTTTAAATTTGGTGAAATCATGCACTGATTCTATAGTAGTCTGTGAATTGTCTGTCTAGAAGGAGAGCAGTTATACTTGAGCCATAGTGTTTGCCTTTTTGAGGAGATCTTGTTTATCGTCATATGACCTTCTTGTTCTGGTTTGATTGGGTGCCACTGTGCTCAGGTGGACAACTGGCAAAGATAAAATGCAGGATTGAATTCTGTCCAAATCTGTCTACAGTGAATACTTTCCATTTCTGACACATTTGTTGGTGGAACTGACTGGTCAGAAACTGCCTTCAGTCATATGATATAAAGACCTTGTAGAATGTTGTTCTTGCCCAGAAGAGGAAATTATGCTAATGTTAACTGCCACTGTTTAAAACAACATTAAAATTATTACAGAACAAATTGGTATTTATAAATTTAAAATGGTAACAACCTTTGCATTTCAAATAAATTACACCAAAGTTAATGCCCCTCAGATGATAAGAGACCTCAAACCGGGACTCTGGGACTTCCTTTCATCATTCCTGGGTTCATTTTTGAGCAATAAGTAATAAGGCACTTATATCTCCTGTGCATTGTAGGTATCTTTCTGACAGAGCACTCTCTGCTTCAGATAGTTTTTGTAAATATTATTAGAAAAAAAAGCATGTTGGAAGCTCACTCACTGACAACTTTCTATAACATAGCAGCCCGACTAATCAAGGGGTTCTGGATTCTTATATTTAAGACAAAATAATACGTTCCTCATTTTTGGAGAGTTGATCTGCTTTTTGAAAAATGACCTGAATATATGTTTTATCTTCCTAAACCCATCAAAACTCTGAAAACCACTGAAAAAATTTCCTATCCATGTAGTTGGGTGTTGAACAACTGCTGGGCTCTGTCAGTAGCACTGGCACTTAAAAAAGTGCATTATAACATTTATTCAGTTCTAGGCAAGATGAGCCAAGAGACATCCTAACTGAGCTTCACGTCATTTTCACATCTTCAGCATAAGATTTTTCAGCCCTATCATCAGAATGCTACAGCAACTTTCAGTACCACTGTGGCCTCTGATATTCTGAGGGATTTTACTTTACTTTAGAAGAATATTCTGTAAACATTATTTCTAAAATAAATCTGCATTGATTTAATTATGCTAATTCATCTGAGGCAGATGAACTCTGACTCCTCATTGGGGTAATTTTTGACCAGTGACTTTGGGTGTTGTCAAGTTTTAACATAAATCTGCAACCAGAAGCAAAGTCTCTTGTTTTTTACAATTCCCCTTCCCACTCCTGTGTTGTTAATAACCTGCTAATGAACTGACAGCCACTGTACTTATGTAAATGAGGAGGCTGCTGAAGTGAGAGTTAGCCTGCCTCAGAATATGAAATCAGCCTTTCCAGTCTGATAACTCATTGCTTTCCTCAGCTGTTTGTAGATGTAGAATATTCATCTGCATCCTTGGTTTGCTGAAGGGGCAAAGCCAGATAAATGTAGGCATGCTAAGAAAATGTATTGTACTATAGGTGACTCTGATAGATGTTCAGATATAGAATATCTGAATTCTCATGGCAAATCATAACGAAGGTGTATGTAATAGTTATGACCTTTCAAGTGCTTTGTGTTTCTCAGATGTATAAAGAACACAACCTAAACTGGAATAGAGTCTATAAGGTGTATATTAATCCTTACAGTCTGTCTTCCAGGCTCTACTCTGGTTTAGAATATACTATTTATATATTTAAGTATACATGCACATGTAGAATTCTATATGAGAATAAGAATATAAAAATAAAGGTAAAAATTAAGTTTGGGTAAAGTCTATTGAAACTTCTGTACTCTTTTTTTAGCATCTAACTTCAAATAAAATGTGGACTAGCTGTAGTCTAGGGAACAGAAGCAAAAATGACTGATGTGTTGGAAAACATGACCTAAAAATGTATCATAGATAAATATGAATTTTGGCTGGTTAGCTTAAAGATAAGAAAATGATGGGATGAGATAATAGTCTTCAAGGACTTACAAAGTTATTGGAAAAAGGAAGGAAATTACCTGGAGCAGCAGCAGGCCCAAATTCCCACTTGAAAGTTTGTTTAAATACTGGGAAAAAACTCAAATAAAAAGAACTCTGAAGCACTGCAGTGGAGGAAGGTTGTGGAGTGCCCAGTGCTGGAGGTCTTTAAGAGCTATTTAGGCATCATATATAAGATCTGACATAGTTTACATCCTATCTCACTAGTGGTCTGGAATAGACGAGAGAAACTCAAGCTTTTGTCTGACACCATATTAATTAATGAAGATTTCTGTTATATTAGGTAATGATTTGTAAAGTGTATTAGGACTAGTGAATGGAAAATATTACTGCAACTTAGTAATAGGGCTTGGACACTTCAAGATTTTATCTTCCTTTTTTTGTCTTTTCCCATTAGTATTTGCTGATACACCTATTTTTTGTTTGTTCTTATAGATTTCTGCTCCACCAGTCTCCCTTTTCCCTAAGGGCAAGGTATTACACTGTGAAACAGGACAGCCTACTGTTTTAGCCATGAAAGCATATTGTCCCTATTATTGCAAGAGTTTGTTAATCTTTATGCCACAGTGGGAATTATTGATAGAAATGTCAAAAAACATTAGTCTGCTCACCCTGCAAGAGGTAAGATTCCCTTATTGTGGATGTCTTTATTCCCCTCATTTGTGTGCTGGTGGTGGCGATGCCCTTCTGTGCCCACCTGACCCTGCACTGACAGGAGATGGAGGAGCTCTGGAGGGGTGCACACTGGTCCCTGGGTCACACCATCTGTCACCTGAACTCTAGCAAAAATTTTGTCTGACTTCTGGCAGACACAGAAGAGTAGACTTCCTAATTCTGTGTTCAAATGAGATGAGCTGAAGACAGCTCTTTTCTTTTTTACAATACTGTTTGATAATTCTGGCTCAAACTCCCTTTAAACCTCATCTCTATCTTATTTCCTCTAATCGTGTCCCTAGTAAGGGAATAAGGACAATGACAGTGAATTAATGATAACAAGATGTTCTGTGTTACTGTGAATGAAGCGCTTGTCTCCAGTTTATCTCTACCAGAAGGGCAAGCATTTGTGTGTTTGTAACATCTCATCTCCAGACAATTTGACGTATTCCTATTCAGTCAAAGTATCTGAGAGTTGAATTTGTGTTATTAATCATTTCACTCAACTAGAATCTGCTGTGATTTGTCCTTTTTGATATACAATCAGATCAGTATTTATTATTCATCACTTGGTTCTCTTTTATCTTAGCTTAAATTCAGTCTAATATTTTGCTTTTCCTTATTTTTCCTGTCCTTGTTTTTCTTCTTCTTTCCCAGTAAGGAGTTAACAGATACCTCTTCTCATTTGAAGCACATGTTCATGGCATATAAACTAAATTAAAAATAGAACAAGTTATGATACATAATTTTTGTCACTAATTCTACTGTTCAGAGGACTGAGGTTTTTATTTCAATAGTCTTAATAGAAGATTTTATTCAGATTTTTTTCTATAATACTTTAACCTAATTTTATAGAATAATTATCCATTTATCTAATGTATTTTTTTCTATTTGTATATTAATTTTAATTTTTGCATTCATATATCTTAGCAATATAAAACTTAACAGATTCAAAGCTCAATGCACTCTTTCCTATTATTAACATTTTTGGACTGGGCACATGCTGTCTCCCAGAAAACAGATCCAAATGTTAATTTCTTTTCTGTCAGCAAATATGCATATAGTATTATTTCATAACCAAAGCTTTTTGCATATCTGAGGCAAGATCCAGAACTCATTAATGTCTTACCTGACTTCAGGGACTTTAAATTAAACTAGTAGCAGAAGGAATTATTTCAAGATCTTGTCATGAATATACCCTGTCAGCTACACTACTAAAAACTACTTCATATTTTACAAAGAACACAGAAATGTAATTTTAATCATCTTTGCTCAAAGCAAAGAATTGGAGTTGAAGTTCAGAAGTGCTCATGCAACTTCCTTCAGAACTAACAAAGAGTTTTCAATTAAAAATTATAATGGACATAACAGAATATTAACTAGTGGAGTTGCACTCTGAATGATAGAGACAACCTTGCAAAATTACCTTAAGGCAGTGATGTCTGTTTATCAGGTTCCTGAAGTGTTTCTGATTTTTTTTTTTAATTTAAGGTCTTAAAATTACTGTGGTATTTTGTTGGAGGTTGGAGTTGCAAGGATTAAAGTGGGTTTTGTCTTTTTGCGTGTGCTCTACATTCCATATATTTTATCCTGGAAAAGTTTAACCGGGTTCCACCCAAGTGAGTAGCACTTATGGTATGGAGAGGGAGTTGTGGAGGGGGATGAGAGGGAAGGACTGTGTGCAATGAAACATCTGGGAACATTGCTCAATTAGGCATGTCACTAAACTTAGGGAAATTTATGGCTGTCTGATGAGTTACAAGCTATATGCACAGATATGTCTGCATAAAACTTGAAATACAGATATGACATTCAAAAGAATATAAGCATGTGAAAATATAAAAGGCTCGGAGAAAAACTATATATATAATGAAGATGATGTGACTTTTCAAACATTTGTTCTACCTTTGGTTGTCAGAGAACATGCTTCCAGAAAGCATTCCACAAAGATTGTTCTATCTTTTAAGAAGTCCTAATATAACTAGCTCACTGTTAATATATACTTTTATAATTCACAAACAATTAAATTCTGACTTGGTTAAATGGCACAAGATTTTCTTCTAGGAAATATTTTTCCAATATAACCATTTTAATTAAGTTCTAATGTTACCTCTTTAGATAATTTTACTTATAGGGCTCACTTATAGACCAAAAAGGGCTTGAGTGCCATGTTTTTAAATGTGTCATTAATTTATCAGGTAGGAATCTCTTTCATATTCCTTATGCCTGTGGTTCTGACTCAGTATTTTTTAACTTACACCAGAGAGGTTAGTTACATTTCTATAGGTAAAATAGAACTGCCTCAACAGAAAAAAGTCATTTGTATAGTCTGCAATTATGACTACAACAGAGGTCATCTGGGGGCTATGTTCCTATATATGATTGCTAGTATCTTCCTCAGATTTTTTAATGATAAAATATACATTGCTACTGTGATGCCTGACATTCTCTATAAAAAAACCAAACAAAACCCACTAAATAAGAGTGTCTGAAGATTAAACTTACAATACCCTTTTTCCAAATAAAATATTTCATTGATTTAACTCAACGTTTTGTACTGGCAAACTATACAGTTTTTCTCCATGGAGTGCTATAAGATGACAGCTTATGAATTTGCAAAAGTAGTTCAGGCTGCTGAGCTACACAGACTTTTTTATGTCATTTGTCCTTTCAGATATTTACCACCCTCAACTTTTCTGTCAAAAATAATACTAAACTTCAATCCTGAAATTCAGTAAATTAAGAGAAATACTGAATATATTAAACTTTTTCTTCCACAGATCTTGCTCCAAAGTCACTGGGTAAAGGGAGGTAAGCAGAAGACATCTGCAAATTTTGCTGTCTCTTATTTTCTCCCTTTTGTCCAAATTATTGAGATCTATATGAAAGAGTAATGGATGCATTAACAAGCCTTGATCAGTTTACTGTTACCTTTCACTGTACTTAAACTGAATATTTACTCCTAATAACTGGTCCCTATCTGTCATCTTGTTTTTCATCTCCAGTGGGAATTAACCTTCTTTCTATGAACTCTTTTGTTATGAGCTCTCCATGACAGTCTTTTATGGCTGCTAGAACATATTCCACCTTTCTTTCTTCTTCAGTACTGTCTCGGGGTCCTCTGTGAACTCCCACCAAGTTCTACATCTATAGATATAGATATCTGTACCCCTTGTGTACCTTGGCCACCACTTGCAGAAAGGCAGTCTGGCTCCTCCTTGGCTGGCTGGGGTGCGCAAGCTCTCTGAGACTGCACTTACCAACCCCATGGGGTGGCTTTATCTCAGATAGGGTACTAATTTTAACCACTCCTGTACTCTCAGCTTTGCTTTACACAAAGCTTGTCAGGATATAATGCCTTTAAGACTTCAATTCCTGTCAAATATAGCTGAGAGTGATTTGGAACTGGACTATATAACACAATTGGAGAAGACTCACCTAGGCAGGAACTGTGTTAGATTTGATAAAAACATATCACATCTTTAAAAAGGAATCAGTGAATTGAGGTCTAACTACTTCTGTTACTTGCAATCATAACTTCTCTCTGTATGCACAGCACAATACCAAGCAGTTTCTAAAGTGCAAACTTCCTTTGTACAAGATATTAAAAACCTCTTTTCAGTGGGAAGCTATTTTAAATTTAAGAGAGAAGCAGAGCCCTTGAAGATGTGCATCAACTTACTAGCTCAGAGGCTGTAAGTAAGCCCAGGCAGTAAATGTGAAAAACTATCTTATGTCTGTGGAGAAGAGTAGGGAAAGGTTTCCAAGGAGGTAGTAAATGCACTAGGAAATTGAAGGAAAAGGGATGGAAATGTCTTAGGCAATGTGCAGGAAAATAAATGGCAAACACTGGACATGTTGAAATGTCATGAGAAGGTGGAATCTACTTTTCAGACTCTGCATCCAAGTTTTCCAGTCCATGGAATGTAGTCATGAGCTCAGCCCAAACGAAGACTGAAGACTTTTCTATGGCTTGTTAGTCATGAACCTAATCCTCCCAGATCTTCACACCATCACAGCTTGTCTGTGCCGGATCCTTGTTCCAAGTATGAAGGCAATGGATAAGCACACTCTTAAGGCTGCCTCTCATATCAGCATCCTTTGAACGCCCTGCAGCACTTGGTGAGGATGACTGGGTAGTCGTGCCTGACCATCTGCTTCTTTCAGGTTTTGAATACATCCATGAAGAACTGTGGTAACAGTGAGGGACACATAAGGCTTACTAAGAAAAATTCTGTAACTTCTTATTTATTGTGGAATTTCTGTTCACGTATCAAAACATAGATTCCCATAATTTATGCTGAAAAGCAGAATGCATAATGGCCAAGTTCTGCTTTCCTTTATTTTGGGTGAAATTTATTCAGGTCATTAATTTAGAGTCTTATGTCTACTCAGCTGTCAATTTTCTTGAAATCTATAAAAATTAGTTAACTTGACCCCTTTATTTCTTCCATGCTGTATAATTAACTAGTAGATTTAGAATTATTTGGAAGAAGGATTGGTGAACAAACAGACAGGTAAATGACCAGACATCGTAATCACAGAAATTGTATTCCCTCAGAGAACCAAGCTAGGTAAGAACTTGTTAGAAAAGTGGGTATCTCACTATTGTGCTGCATCTATAAGGTTTTATGTGAGTCAGTGCTTTAATGTATGTTTTCACAGTTTTAAGATGAGGCCTTTAATTTCTTTTTACTAAGTCTTTAGCTGATTGTCTGTGTTACCTAACCACATTTCCAGTGTTTGGAAAGCTATAGCTAAGCTACATGAATACCAGATCATTAAGAGCAAAATAAGTTTTCCATGGTTATTGTGTACCAATGACTACATAAAAAGAACCAAAATGAAAATTGCTGTGCTAAAAGAGTGTTAAGGTTACAAAGTCAAATACAGAAAAGTTAGTAAACGCTACACTGATAGCTCTGTGCAAGTTTAATTTGGTTCCCTTGTGTGCATGCATTATGATACAGTCTTTAATTACCTGATCACATACTGCTTTCTCCATGGGGGTCCTACCTCATTCAGTGCACTGGATGAATGTATATCACTAAATGAGTAGCTATTCAGTGTTTCCTTTTATTCACATCATTCAATGCGTATCACCATGACTTATTTACTGATCTTTTAATTCCCTTTGTAAATTCAGAGTTTTTTATTTCCTCATGGCCTTTTCAGTGCTGTGCTTCATTAAAGTACCCATGCACTTCTCATATATAGACACTTTTATCTTCTCAAGGCAGCTGTAAGGTGATATGAAGTTGATACAGACTTTGAGGGGAAATGGATGCTGCTAATTTTACTAGTATTCATTAATTCTGAGTATCTGCTTTAAGACTTAACATCTGTATGCCACTTTAAATCAATGGATCTATTCTTCATCTTGAGTAATCCTCAATGTTATTTTGCATGAAACCTCATACCAAGGAAATAAATTAGCATCCCTGTTTTAACTAAAGTTTTAATCACCTGAAGTTATTTAACTACTGAATCAATGGAAGTTATGCACCATAGTGGGTTTTGATCTAAGAATTTACTCTTGTCCTCTTAATATTTAAATCAATGGTACAGTCTTCTCATTGAGCAAGTTCATCTAATCCACCACCTTATTTAAACTACATTTATCACTGTCTCTGGTTTTTGCGTAACTGTGAAATTGACTTGTTTTGGTACATCCCATAATACCTGATTAACCTTCCTAAAGCAATTGTGGATGGAAATATTCAGGAGAAGTCTTATGTATGATTTCCCAAGCTGCTCTGTGTTTGCTGTTCTGCAGTAATGGCTTTTCTGCTGTGTGCATTTTAAGTGCTGCAGCCGGCTGTACAGGCATCCCGGTTTTCTCTTCTCTCCTATTTGCTCAAACACCTTAGAATACAGGAGGGTTCAAGGCACAGTTTCCTTCCTTGAAAAAAAAGCTGTGATCCTCACATTCACGAGTGGTTCTAATACAGAGTCCTCTCAAATCACTCAGACTCTGCAGCTGAGATTTAAATTCTTAAACCTTGAAGAGCCCTTAACCTTGAGCTTTACTAGAGGGTATGCCACCAAACTTGTGTGTGACACTGTAAAATCATTTTGTTTATGTCTGTTGGTTCCCTATCTGCAGAGTGAAATAAAATATGAGTATTTTATTGGAAATTTTTTGCTAATGACAAGGATTTTTGATATTTTAAAATTACTTCCAAAGCAAATCAAAGTTTAAAAACTTTTTCTTCATGTTTCTATGCTGTACATGTGTAGAAAATTATCAGACCTGGAAAAATCAAACTTCTTTTTAACAGTTGTGAAGTAGCATTTTTATCTTTTCTTTTTTTTAAAAAATAAATAAATAAATAAATTTCCCCAAACTCTTTTGCAGTACCGGAAATGTATTTGAATGTTTTAAATTAAAATTATTTCAAACAAAAATAAAACTGTCCTTTTAACAGATGAAGTAAAAGTGGGAATTTGGAAATTTTTGGAAAGAATATTTTAGCTACACTTTTCTTAGCTATTGAATGGCACCTTTAATTGTTAGTAGATATGAATTTTCCTGGAAAATGTAATTTGAAAATTTTTACCATCTCTCAAATGCACTCCTGTCTTGTAGAGGTTGCAGTATGATTTATTTAACATTTCTGTACCTTTGTGAAGATACAGAGCATTGTAAAAATATTAACTACTGGTGAAGAGAGGAGTGATCATAATGCTGTCACTGCAGAGGGAAAGGATAGAAGCGAAGTAAACATTTCTGTATTGCCTTTAGTTCTGTGTTTATATAGTAACCCCTCAGTTAGTGAATGTCCATCTCTGGGTGAGAAAAGCTTCTGCTGAAGTATTCTAGCTACTATAAATTATCAGCTGCGTCAGCAAGACTAGGTTCTTTGTCAGGCAATAAACAAGAAACCTTATAAAGGATAAATGACTCACATGGAGACAACTCCAGGGACGTTAAGCCTGAAGGATCAGCTTTGAAATTAGCTCCTGTGCATTTGTATCAGAATACATAATAATGAGAGTCACTGTGTAATGTTGCTGCTGGAACCATTTTGAGGCAAAGAGGGAAAAGCTGAATTTTGCCTTAATTTGCTTGAGCTGCAACCTTTGTTATATAAAAATAAAATGATAGAAAAAGACAGACCCCATGACCTTCTCTGGCTCCTCTATTTCACTTGGCAGCTGTAAGATTTGGGCAGTAATAGCAGTGAATGACACGGAGATCCTTGGGATTGGCAGTGTGTGAGTTTACAAAACAGGAGGAGTGTGTCATAATGCTGGAACACCTTTGGGGGCATGGCAGAGCATCTGGGTTCATCTGCAGACTGTATAATACAATATATTAAGTACAAATACATTTTTTTTCCCCCAACAAATTTCCAAATCTTGAAAATAATTACTCTTTTTTTAGACCCTTTAAAAACATTTTTCAGTTTAAATTGTGCATTCTGCAATGAATTTATCCAGCTGGAATAATCTCAGTAGTATGAGATCAACAGCACAAAATTAATGCCAGCTTCAATGACCTACTAATAGTTGGTATGTGGGTACATTATACCCTGTATCTCTAAATGCCCGATATGATTACAGTAAGTATAAACTCACAACCAGTGTCCCACCTAATCCTCGTTATTAAGAAGCAGTCTCATGATGTTTCTGAGCATCTCCTGGGAGGAATTCAGATTATCTTCAGTGCCTGCTGAAAGCCCCAGGAGATGGTTACTTCTCAGCGATATCTGACACCAAAGCTATTAAACATTGGCTGTTAACTGCCAAGAATTTTTCACTGAATTCATCTTTACTTCCTTTGCTTAAAGGGCACAATTCAATACAAACTCCTTACTAAGAATCGCGCTTAAGCACAGGTTTAACCTTTAGTAGGTGTACGAGTTCAAGATCTGACAATGAGGAAGGTAAATATTCAAAGAAGAGATCTGAAAGCCTGGTTTCCAGACTGGAGAGGCTTAGCAAATCCACAGGGAAATTAGTAGGAGGAAAAAGAGGGAGAAAGATAAGTTGGAGCAGGCAACCAGTACTCTATGTTTTGACACCATGTGACAGTAACAACTCAAGATGCTGTTTAAAAACAAAACGAAACAAAACAAAGAACAAAACCTCTCCTTATCTTCACAGTTATCAGGCAAACCTAAAAGCACAATCTCAACAGAACTGATGCAGTAGAGCTTGCCTGAGTCTGAATATTGAATACTGAGCCTGAATTGTCTCTGATTTCTGAATCACACTGTCTTGTGCATGTAAATTCAAAAGTTCATTTTAATTTAGAAGATGCAAGAAACTACAAATAATTTTCTCTCCTAATAGAAAATGAAACATAGGCAAAGTAAGGTTTCTTCTTTAGCCACTTTCTTGATTTTCTTTTAAAAGTGCAGGATGTAATGCAGCTGCTGGACTTTTAAAATTCTGCTAAAAACAGTGCACCTTTTCGGATCTGGACTTGAAGTTCTAGCAAAGCACTATCAAGTGAAATGTGTCTGGGTCATGTCCTCACTTGTTATAGGGACATCAGTACACTGAAGACAAAATAAAGGTGATAGGAACCTTTGAAATTAGCTTTGCCACTGGAAAACTCAAGTTCTCCACCCAGGGAGGAATAACCCTGTGTATCAATACAGGAATGGGATGAGTAAAAAGCAGTCAAATTCTTCTCGGTGGTGCCCAGTGACAGAACAAGAGGCAATGGGCACAAACTGAATCACAGAAAATTCCATGTAAACATAAGGAAAAACTTTACCATGAACGTGATTAAACACTGGCACAGGTTGTAGAGTTTCCATCTTTGGAGATACTCAAAACCCAAGTGGGGCACAGTCCTGAGCAACTTACTCTAGGTGACCTTGCTCTAAGCAGCTGGTTTTGACTAGACAGTCTCCAGGGTTGCCTTCCAGCTTCACCAGTGCTGGCATTTAATGTTTTGCCTTTAGGGATAAGTTACAACATTCTTCTAAAAAGCAAAACAGTTATATCTTCTGACTTCCATGAGTTCATAATCTCACTCCTTGCTTATTCCACTCCTTAAATCTTTCTTGATACCCTCAGAAATTACATGTCTATCATGTTCTTTGATAATTAGTCACTAGCACAACATAACATCTTGTGACTGTTGCATTTTTTGTTGGTTAAATGATCTGGATCTAATGATGAAACAGAAAAATGTGTTTCAATAAATAAAGCCGTACAAGTACCTTGCAGGCACTATTAACTGCTCGACGCTGCTGAACTCCTGAGCAGACCCAGGTAGAATGAAGCTGGGATAATGGATCGGAGCAGCACAACAACAATGGAGGAAGACAAGGGGCAATCAGGATACTGAATGGAGACTGAAATCCCTCTGCTTTTCTGCAAAAGACAGACAGAGGCCACTGCAAAGATGATTGAAATCACAGTCTCCTCCATAGTACCTTTGTAAGCACAAAATCTGAATTTTTGCACCATACTGTCAGCTTTTACCTACTCCACACTCTGCTCTTGCTGAGGTTTGTTTACACTCATTAGGCTTCTCCTGCTCAAAAAACACAGATCTTCCCTAAGCAGATCTCATTTCAGAGCTGAGTCCATTCAGCTTGCTGTGGAAGAGGAAGCTCTGGAAACAATTTTCTGAGCCAAGTTCAGAGATGGCACTAGCTGTGATATTATAGCAAGTTGACATAAATGATCATAAAATGTTGGTACTTGTATGTCCAGGAGATTATGTTACAAGGCTGTTTTGTGCAGAATGAATAACATGAAAGCACAGAGTAGTTGAAACTACCTAAAAGATGATTTCTTTGTTCTCTCCTACCTTCCAGTCAGAAAATTTATGGTTAGAATACACCTCGTTATGAATGCATTGTTATCATTGCTTTGTAAAGCAGCAGCATCTCTTTCCAAAGCCTGCCTTATCCCTCACTGACCTCTGAAGCTATAAAGATGAGTGTTGTGTTATTTAGTGCAGGAGATGTCTTATCTTTGTAACCAGCACATTTTCAGAGCAAAGTCAGCTTCTTATTGCTTGTGTTGCACTGTGGAAAAGTTTATTTACAACAGAAAGGAATCTGATCACTTCAGTGTCCGGTATGATTACACTACTGTTCCCTCTCTGTATTTAGTGTAATTGCACAACACATGTGCACAGGGTTAAATCCACAGTTTATATTCAGTTTTTACAGTCTACAGGTTCTCCATGATTAGAAAAGGATCTTTGATTTTTGTTTAAATATGGCTTTAACTTATAATTACCAATGTAAGCTGAGAAATATGTGCTCTTGAGATGACCTTGTTTACATGCAAATGTCTGAGATATATATATATATATACACATTTTTGTATTTATTAACTAAATTACTCATAAACCAAACAGAATCTCCTCTATCAGTTTGGGTATACTCCTCTTCTCACATGATCCATTAAGCATTGGTCCCTGAAGCTTTACTTTTTTAGAGTGCCTGTTTTATTGGTTGCAATTTCCTCATGAATGACTGTTATGCTGAAGGAAACGCCGTGTATATAAACTAGATGTTTATATACTACAGTAAGCCTTGAGCAAGGTAATATGGTTTACATAATTACATATGTGAGAAAATAGATCAATTAAAATGGAAAGTGTATTTATTTTCTCAGATTTGTGTTGGATTGCCAGACATGATGTAAAGGTCCTTGGTCTGAGTAGTTGAAAAGTTTGGGACTAGTCTTCAGACTCTCTCTAGTAACAGAGATGGTAAGGTTAATGAGTTCATAAACAAAAAAAAAGACTTTTCTCTAGTAAGACCAAAACTCACCCTGGTCTGCAAATTACATCTTATCAAAATACTATGGGGTGAGATCCATTATTTTTATATAATCATTATTTTTACGCAGCCATTTTTCATTTGGCTCTTTGATCACATTGACCCACAACAAATGCAATTTCTTCAAATAGTCTATATTGTAAACTACTGGTTACATTGAAGAATTTAAAGACCAGTTATTAGCTTCAGATACTTGGCTGTACATTTTATTTTAAGAAGCTCTAAGTCTCTGAGGGTAACCTGTCTTATGAAAATCTAACTCTTTTTATTTATTCTTTAACAAGGTCCCAAATTTTAGGGCTAAACACTGGAAAGTCCTTGTTTAAATGAGCATTTCTCAAATGAAGATTACAATAGTTTGTCAGTTCAAAAGAGGAGACTGGGTAAGAAGTGAGTATTTGCCTGTGTGAGGAAGTTCAAGTTTCTTGAAAGAAAGAAGCATCTTGTTTCAAAATCAGGAGAGACTACAACAGATAACAGGCACATATAATACCTGAGCATGTGGTGAGCCTGTGGCCATGGCTTATCCTTCCACAGGAGCATGGATATCCAGTTTTAATATTTATAATTAGATGTGTGCTACAAACTAAAGAGATGGAAGATATTGCTGGAGGACAGATCATAGTCTAAGAGGGAAATGTTTTATTGGAATTAACTTTTTTTTTTCCACAATTTAATGTTAGATTTCTTATTGCCAACATGCAGTTTTTCAGCATTCTTGTCCTGTAGTAGGAGAGAGGAACAGTAGACCAAAATTAACATAATTTGTTTTATTTTTCCTGTCAGGTGTCTTGATGGTTTTAATTAAATTTTATAACATGACCAAGATTTTTTTGATAAACTTAATGGAGCCTTATTAATTAGTACCTTTGGCGAAGTTAAAAGAGAAAATGTTTTTGTGATAGAAAATATGCATGAATCAGTTCAAATTGTAATAATTAAATTTTTTTCTTCTGCTTTCTAGACCTCTTTCCTTTGGCCTGACTGCTGCTGAACACTTTATATAATGAAACTATTTCTTTTTTTTCTTTTCTTAAAAGAAAAGAATAAACTCTTGAAAATAAGCATGTTTTCTGGAAGGGAGAGCTGAAGAACATCATGCAGAAAAATCTACTTTGGAAACTCAGTGAGTTACAATTGATTTTTCCTTTTCTCTGAACTGCGTTTGCATGCTTTAAATGATTTATGGTTCATTATTCCAGGTTAGAAAAAACTTTTACTTTGTTATTGTGAACTGCAGAATTCAATAAAAGAAAGAAAAATGCTTCACTTACAGACATCCTGAAAGAAAAATTATGGGGCTTCAGAGCTTAAATTGGGATATGGTAGCAAGCCGCTTTCTTTTTTAATCCTTACTAATTTAAGAGCTTGAGTCTCATAGAAGCATAATGAATTTACAGTCTGTAATGTCTCTAAATGGGCATTTCAAATGCGCCACTGACTTTTTATTGGGCAAAATTGTCCTAGTGCTTGTTTGACCAGACAGGGGGATAATAGGAAATAATCCTGACCGTTACATCTCTGCTTGGCTTCTGCATCCTTTTAGTGACAGCAAAGAGACAATATGAATTTCTTTCAGCTAATCCTGGAGTGATCCCTTTTAGACAAAGAGTTGACTCCGACAGTTCAATCCAGCCTAGAATCAAGGGAATTTTTTCCTTTCTCGGACTCCACTTAACAAAGTAGATATCATTGCTGCTTTATGGTGACTTTGTTTTTTGTTGTTTCTTCTTTTTTCTGCTGGAGCAGCAAAAGGGACATATAGATAATGGGGAGAACAACAGCGTGTGTGTCTCACCACAAGAGCAGAGGAGATGTACCAGTTATTAAGATTTGTGAGCAAAGCAACTCTCGTGCATCACTGTCTCTTTTGTTAAACATACGGTAAGGAAATCTGTTATACACTAATTATTCATCACAAGAGGAAGCTTTGCTCTTCCATTTTCAGCAGACTCCTCAATAGGTGCCAACTAATGCATTTGCTTTTGTTGCATTTTGTTATGATAAAACACCTTATTTTGTAAATAACCACAGCTTCTAGGCTAGATCTCCACCAGATATACACTGACTCAGTTTTCACTCAATGTTGCTGGAACCTCCACTTGTTCCCCCCTCTTCTCCTGAGAGTTTATGCTACTATTTTTTACTTCTATAGGGTGCAATATTTAAGGCAAGTGATCACGCTGCCAGGACAGCATATGCCAGCTTTATTAAGTAATTGGAGTGCGGGAGTCATGCTTATAATTCAGCCTTTGTTGACAGGAATTCAGCAGGGAGAGCAGAACTTTGTTCCAAAGTACAGCACAGTCTTCCCCAGAGGAGCCAATGAAGGGAAGAGAAATGTATGAACAGGCAAAACCCCTGCAACAATCATTCCTTAGTAATGTTTGAAAGATAAAGAGCTGTACATTATAAGTCTGCCTCTAGCTTCTAAAAATAGGTTTGCAACTTCTTTGGTTGTATCAGTTAAATTTTCTTACTTTACAATTTTCTGGATAATGTGGAAAAGAAGGTGGAGAGAATTGTTTCCATGTCAGTCACAGTTATCTCTTTCCACTGTTTGGTATTTTTGTCCATCTTCCTTTCTTATTTTTTGCCTTATTTTTAAAATGCTGGTGATTTTGTAATTTAAATTCATAATTTACAGAAAAAAAGTTGCAGAAAATACATGTTAAGTGAAATCAGATAAAACTCAGCTGGAGTAAGTGTGATGGTTGTAGCTGGCTTCCTAATCCCGTATCAGTCTGCATCAGTTGCTTCAGCAAGAAAATGGCCTTTTTGTTAAAATATACAGTATTCTATTTTCAAGGAAACAAAGTCCACTTTACTGTACAGTTAGGACAGACTTGTGCTGTAAGACACCAGAAAGGGGTAGTGTAGCATTTCTGGGGAACTGTAAGCCAGGTAAAAAATATATTTGAGCTTTGGGAGAAATGTCTTGGTGAAACTTTTTCAGTCTGCCATATATTTCAACAATGTGACTGTTTCTAGTATTATAATAAGGAATAAAACACCAGATCGAAGCATGAAAGCTTCTCCAACAGCAGATCAGGTATTTGATTTGCTTCTCCATGTTTTTTATAATACCTGAGTGACCTGGTGAAGGACGACATGGGAACATCACATGAAATGACTCTTTTGACTGACTCTGTGCTATCTGACAGGCAGCCTCTGTTGGTAGTATGATAGCTGAGAACCAGGTGGGTGATGAAACTGTTTAGTGCTCTCCAGAATCCTCCACTCCACCTCTTTTTCCCCAGTAAGTTCTGCAAAATTATGAAGCAGTTTATCTCTCACATTGCTGTGGTGACACTCGCTTTGAGATCAGCAAGGCAGAGCTGTCAGAGTGAGTGATTGTACAAATTTTGCAAACCGATTAATGCGCCTGGAACACTGAAAATATTAAACTATAGTTTTTAGTTAGTCATAGTGCCAGAGGACAAAGCCAGAAAGAAGACTAATGTGGTACAAACAGCCCCCGTGTTGAGGGAGGCTCCAGTGCACTCAGAGTGATCACAATCTGAGGTCACCACTCCCACCTACCCTTTACCCCCAGGTATTCAGCATACAAACTTTCCCCTTCTGATGCTGGGAGCCTTTACATTGTAATACTGGTGGTTACTAGTGTACAACCATCTCTCAAGACAGATTTTCTCCTGTTGTTCACCTGCCTGAAAACTGTGTACTGACAATTGAATTTTTCAAAGCAAAAGTGAGTGATCTACTTGTTATTGCTTGCACAATACATTGGTCCCTGGGGGACCTCATGTTCAACTCATCCATTATTTAAAATTCTTGCTGAAATCAAGGGGTCCTCTAAGTATGGAATGACTGCCAGAGCATCTCTACATCTGCATAAGTAATTGATTCTGATCATACACTGTGCCTCATGAAAGGCTTCTTTACTGAAATGATTTCCAGTGGAGCTCACACTAGAAATATGCTTTCTTGTCATGCCATCAGTATTTCAGAATATCAACAAATATTGAGATGTTATGGAATACCAAATGGTATAAACACTAACTCTAGTTCAGCCTCCTGTGGTTGAAGAACATGCCCTCACAGAGTTTTTAAGGAGTGCCTTCACCTTGCTCCATCTCTGAAGCTCCAGGTTGCTAACAGTTGCACAGGTAAATTAGTTAAAGTTGGTGGGAACATTGAGTTAAGTAAGAATTATCTTGTATGAGGGGTAT
The DNA here is from genome assembly GCA_013398125.1 of Aegotheles bennettii. Lineage (NCBI taxonomy): Eukaryota > Metazoa > Chordata > Aves > Caprimulgiformes > Aegothelidae > Aegotheles > Aegotheles bennettii. Next base: position 767,875 of record VZRW01005389.1, read on the forward strand.
CAATACAGCTTAAGTATTAACTCCTGTTTATTAACAGCTCTTTTCCCATTTATTATGAAGACTAAATAATAAATCTTTAGCTGAACTGCCTCAGTTCAAGCAAGTGTTTGTTATGACAGTTCTTTCCTATTGAATCAAAAACATGAAATTAATTTTATTTATTTATTTAGGGAAAAAAAGATACACTGTAACCAACCTGCTACTGTTTGATTCTCTGATTTTCTACCATAACACCATGTTTGGGCTACAACATTTTCATGTTTCAGCTCTTTACTTTTTTTTGACAATTACTTAAAATGTACATTTTTATAAAAGAGTGCATGTACCATAGATTGATATTTATCAGGATGCACAGTCTACAGTAAAAGGGTAGAGCAATAACAATACAAACATGGTAACCAGATGTCAACCAAGCGTGAAGTCAGGAAAAGGTCACACAGCAGCTTACAGCAGCTCAGCAAGAAACAGGAGAAAACAAAAACACTGACATTTTCTGAACGCATTTTTATGAACTCTTCAAAAATGCGTATGAGACACAATGTTGGCTCATGAATTTAATATTCCTGTGCATTCACAGGAAAAAGCCTTCTGAACTTAGTCTGATGAGGAATTGGTGGTAGTGGCTCTGTGTCACAGGTTTGGCCAATTACTGGGTGACAGATGCTCTCTGTTATCCCCCATCACATTCCCAGGGGAATAAGGGAGAGAGACTTTGAGGCTGGAAAAAATAATAGAACAGTTTAAATGAAAAAGAAAATAATAATAATAAAGATGGTGAATTATATACAAAGATGTAAATATATTAGTATGCATAAATAAATATGTAAATATGGAGCCCACACTTCCCAGGTGGTAATTGTGTCCAGACTGGACTGGTGACCGTCTGCAAAAAACCTGGAGGAGGCATGGAAAAGATCTATCAGTCAAACTGCCCCAAGTGCACCCTTCCCTTCCCTTTATGGGAATTCTTTATTTTTTCTCTCCAGTCTACAAGGCCGCCCTGCAAATATTTCACACCTCCATTCAGCTTTAAGAGGGGCACTGCAGCTGAAGAGACACTGATGTGCTGGGGCAGTAGGGATCTGCATCTGCATTGTGTGTCACTGACTGAATGTCCTATTGGAAACTTTGACTTTTACTTGTGTTTAATGCCCTTGTAATCTCTGTGCTTCCACCTCTCCGGGTGATGCTGTCTTCAAATCTGGTTTCTAGCTGGTGCCTTGCTCACTTGCTTTGGTGAGTTTGGATGTTTTGCATTTGGTATGTGGAGAACAGATGGCAACCAAGCCTTGAAACTGTATGGTTAGATATTCTGGATACAAACATTTCTAATTACTAATGAATAAGAAGTCAAGGCAATGCATCCTCCTATACATCCTAAGAGACTTTGCTGAGCAGTATCTCTTCATAAATCCAAATTACCACATTGTTTCCTGTTACTTGGTGAGTTAATAGTACTTAGTAAACAATCAAGACTGTGTTTACTCTTTGAAAGGACTGGTTTCATATAGGTGTATTTATCCCATTCTAACCACGTGGTAGACAAAAGTGGCTTCATGTTTGAATCCTTGTTCACCACTGAGTTGAAGTGGTATTATTTAACTGATCTGGGGAACCAGGAGCTATGTATCTGTCAATACAGTTCTGTGTACATCACAACTGAGATTAGTGCTAGCTCAGGTATTTCTGAAATGCTCTCCCTTGCACAACATAAACTCAGTTAACATTGTGACAGATCTTTGGTTTTGACCCCTACAAAGGCATTACTAACCCTTATCCAAACTTGTGGAGGTATTTTTATTGACTTACAGTAATTAGTACAACCTCAATTTTCAATTCAAACCACAATAGTAATAATTATGCCCCTTATTCCTTCTTATCTTATGCACATGTCCTGCAGACTCCAACTTCTTTCTTCACTTTTTGATAAGTGTAAGGCAGGAGACAGCACTGAATATGTCTGTTTCTCCCACACTGAGATTATGTTGCTGCTACACTCTCATTTTCAAAACACAAACAAGACAGTATTTCTGAAAATGTGAGAGCAGTGTAAACCATGAAGTGCCAGAAAGATATGAGGGACTGCTGAAGAAGAGTTCAAAAGTATTCAGATAGGATGAGCCAGGAGATGATTTATGCAGAAAAATGAGGGGGGAAATGATAATGAAGCGAAACAGTCTAGAAGCATCAGAGTTTTACAGGAAAGGTGATATACCCTCATTAAAATTTGGGGGTTTGAATTTGTAATGGTCAGCTAGAAATGGAAAAGAGTAAAATCCTAATTATGTTGGTGTTGATGCATGTTTTCCTGTATAATTTGGTGCAAAGAATATTGCAGTGTGTTATTTACCTTTTGCACATAACAATATTGTTTTAATAATGAAATTGAATAAATTTTTAAGCTCTTAATTTACAACTCAAGATTAGAAAGTATCAAAACACCAGATTATTAAGAATTCATGATTTTGTAATGGCTTTGTGAAGAAAGGACACAGAGCCAGAAGGGAGTTCTGAATAAGTCACTCCAGCCCCTTCCTACTGTTTAAACTTTAAAAGTTCTGCCTTTATGTTAACTAGATACATTTCCTCCAGTCCTCTAAATGGAAAGCTGTTTCAGATCTCATTACCCTAATATCGAATTCTTAGAGAATGGTAATCTCATAACTAGTCAGAGTTGATCATGAACTATTTTAATTAATTTTTAAATGAAATCATAATAAATATATCACTCAAGAGAATAGAAAAGCTGACTGACTGACGATAGAAACACTCTCTCCTATCTTCAGCAGCAAAGGTTGTCTGTGGAAGGGTATAAGAAAAGGGGAAATCCAGTATATACCCCACTGCCCAGATCCCAGAATTGACACAGATACTGGACAATGGAATTCACTTTTTGAATCCATAATTTTCAACAATGTTACAAAAACTCTTCCACCACAAAAAAAAACCCCACAACCTCTTGTTAGTTGAAACTATGCTTGTTAGGTTTATAAATCAATCACTCTTGTTGCAAAACCCATCAAGAGGAACTGCCAGCAACTTGTTATGGAAGCAGAGAGGAAAAGTAAACTGTTGGCATTAGGATATGACTTGCCATCTGGTTGTGCTTAGTGTTCAGTAGGATGGAAGGCTTGAAATCAAATGAACTCGATCCCAGAGCTTGTGCTCAGTCACTTAAAGGCATGTCTTTGTAGACATTAACAATATGTATGCTTTGTGGTCTTCCAAATACACTTGTAGTTCTCATTCTGGTGATGATTGATATATATAGTTACACATGTAAGTGTCAGTCACTTGTAATTCATGCTTTAAAAATAATTCACTATAATTCAGTTAATGGGCCCGTATGTTGAGTCAGCACTTCAAATCTCTGTTGAATCTAAAACCTCCATTCTTAGTCCAAGCTACATATATATATTTCACTACCAATGAAAAATATATCTGGAGCCAGATATTAAACTGATGTCGAGTCCTGCTGATTTAACATCAGCTAATCTGGCTTGTGATCCATATTTTTTATTCCTAAACTCTAGTACTCAAACTAAGTTCTGTGGATGCATTTTATAAAATGCATTTTTAACCTGTGTGATTGGAACCATGAAATCTGATTGTTTAAAATGCTGTTGTTTTGTATATGGTCACTGAATGAACTGTTACTAGTACTAATTGTTGGTCTGCTTAAAGTTTGTGAGATTAAGGAAATCTAAATTCTTTCTAATGAAAAGAAAACTGGACTTGTCATTCGCCTGTGGTTACACACAAGCAGGTTTTCGCCTTGTGAGAACTCATTACAGTTGTGTAACTGCTCATCCATGTGTGCCATGTGTGCTGCACAGGGCAGAGATACAACACAGAGAGAATATAGTTGTGTTTACTCACTGTAAATGATATAAGATGCTTTATTTGCTACCACATGGCATACTTTGTATAATGCCTTATTTTCGCTTGATATTCCCCTCAAGTCTCATTTAGCTGTGTTTTAAGTAGATATAACACCAGGGTCAATACAAAGATGAAAGAGAGCCCAACAATTGACTTCAGCGCATAGGATAGTGGCATTAATTAAATCAATTAAAGTTACTGTTTTTCTATATTTGCTATAAAAGTGAGGTCTCCATATAATCTGAGACTACTCTGTAAATCTACTACTTGACTGAATTTATTAGTTTTTGAAATAGTTATCTCTTGATCAGAAACTGCTGGCAGTATTAAGTCCCTCCGAGGAAGCATTTTTTCTGTTGCAGAAAATCAGTGTTTGAAAGCAACATAGAATAGTTATGCTTATCCTGTATGCTGATTTTCTTTTTGGTTTTAATTCAAACAGAGCCCTTGGAGTGGCTGAAATTTGTCTATGACTTTTTATTCATTTTTTTACAGGTGCAGATAATCCTGTTTCTGTTTAAATCGCATAAATCTGGTTTAACTTCAAGGGAGTTCCTCCAGACTTGTTTTGTGATAACACACAGATTTTGCAACATTTACTCATGTAAATTTGCAAGCCTTTCACAATTAACTCCTCCTGCTAAATGATGTGGCCAATCAGCAAAGTGCAAGCAGCTGGAATCTAATTTTGAGGGCTGCATTATCAAATTATCGTCAGATTAAAGTCATTATCAATTCAGTCTAAAGTAATGTGCAAAGAGACATGCAGTTACCTTGGAGGAATGAATGAGCATATTAAAACTGGCAAGGAAACCCATCAGTAAAACAGATGATAATCAATCTTGAAGGAGTTTAACAAATGGCTACATCATGAAATGGATGCTGTCATGAGCTGTAAACTTTTTGGTGATGATTGTAGAAAGATAAGAAAAAAAAAGTTAAAAACACAATTATGACATAAAAATCTTAGAAACAATCAGGTAAACAAGAAATACTTTTCATACATTTTGTGTTGGTCAGTACTTTTAAAGAACATCTCAATGAGCAAATGTTATTTTGCTGACCAATCTCTAAGAGGATTTTAAGGTGAAAAGAATTAATTCTTCATTTCTTCCAAGATAATTGTACTTTCAGTTTCAAATAAAAAAAAATTGTTTCCAGCATTTTCCCTATATTTTAGTTTTCACCTGTTGTAAATAATTTTGGTGCTCCAAAACCAGAGCACCAAGCAGAAAAATGTACTTTGCTATTGAACTTTATAAATAAAACCTTTCAGGTCACTTCAAAGAAATTTAGTTCAGAGAGACAAGAAAGCTGAGGTCAAGCCAACCTGAAACTGGCATACCGTATAGCATAAAACACTGCAGGGTGAAAAAACAAAACTTTCAAACAAGTTAGTGATGTAGAAACCATATTTTCAATCAGAAAAAAAAAAAGTTTTGACGCAGCATTTCCCAAGGTAGGATAACTAAAGAATGTTTTGAAATAGATAACCCACCAGAAAGAAAATGCCAGACTCAGACAAAGTGGATGGCGATCTTCAGAAAGTCACAAGGGTGTAGCAAAACTGAAGCTATATAGATAGTTAGGTAGCAGGAGGAACCGGAAGAAACCTCCACCTAGCCAAGGTGAACACTAGCTCAATTTCTTAAGGATGTTCACTTTGTGATCATGTTCTTCATCCTGAGTTGGTAAGATATGATCATGAATAATTGTCTTTTGGCCTTACCATTTTACAGTGTTTATTTCCCTTTCTTTACATGTATTGAAACCTTCATTGTTTTAATTAAATTCAGCTTGGAAAACCATTAGTAAAAAAGATTAGGTACTTTCTAGTAATTTGTTTTTTGTATCTGGTCTCTGATTAATGAATGTATTAATATCATGTAACGCCTCTGTTGTTATAAAGGCTTATTACTGTCATCTCACTATGGCTATGTTATCATTTTAATTACGTATTAGAAGCAAGAAGTAAAAGATAAAAAGGAAAGAAAAACAGCCTAAGATCAAGTAGTCCTCAAGCCCATGGGAAATATCCAACTCATGGGACTTACGGTATAAATAAATTTAATGTTTATAACAGAATGCAGCTCTTTTGAATCCCATATCTCAGGTTAGCTCCAGTGAAGCTGTTGGAGTTACTGAGTTAAGACTATTGAAGACTTAATGACTAATATATATGGCTTTGTTGAAAAGTAACAGTGTGCCTCATCTACTGCATCTGTTACTTCTTTCACAAAAGCAATCGATGAGACTGTAGACCTATTTGAACATATTTTTTTTAAGATTTATCAATAAAAACAAAAGATATCTTTCAATCAAAGTCTTTCTACCTGTGATAAATATAGATAGATTTAAATATTTAGGAAAAACCTTCTTGTCCTTTCTGATTGTTTCGTATATAAAAAAATGAATGATAGTAACTATTCTAAGTGTTTAAAACTTCATTGCAGTTGAACAATGAAAAGCCTCCATACAATCAAATGTAAACTCAGGTATTTCAGAGTGAAACATTTAATTCAAATTCAAATCAGCTATATTTCTTTGTTGTCACAAAAAATGTAATAAATGAATTTTTTTTCCCGCAATATCATCAGCTCAAGCAAAAATACAGTCAAGCAGATTGGCCTACAATTGTTTACATAACACTCAGTACAGAAAATTTAGTTACACTGATATTTTCCCACATTTTTAAACTTCCATCAACAAGTTTTGGCTTCATGTAGTCATGTGCTATAGGGCATGAGAAACTGAGGAAAATGGAAAAACATTGGATAGAGACAGATAAAATAGGGTGTTTTGTGTTTTTTTCCCAGATTTGTTTATGGACTTTAAAAAAAGCCATCTTAGGGATGTTGTGAAGAAAGGATCTATTACGCAATATTGGTGTAGGTAAAGATGAAAGAAACTATTTTGGCCATGTGATTTTTATCAGAAACTCAATCTGACAGCAGGAGAAGAAGGAAAAATGTTGGGAGTGAGCCCAGACTGGAAGTGGACCAAGCAGAAGTTGTGACTGCTGAGAGGAACAAAGAATTCAGCAAACAGGATCAAGGAGGATTACAGCAAAATGAGAAGAGGCAATGGTTACAAATTACAACAGAAGTCATTCCAACTGGACAGAAGGGAAAAAATGGCAATGTGAGTGATTAAACACTGACATGGATTGCCCAAAGAGGATGTATAAAATGGATGTGGTGTGTCTTATCCATGTGAGTAACATTTCCCCTTTCTCTGCTGGTCTGCCTTTTAGAGTCTTTTTAAAGCCCTGTCCCCCTGTGTAGTGAATTACCAACTTTAATGAATATTGATCTCGTATAAATTACCCAGGCAGAGCAATGCTGCTCTAGATTAGCCTTCTGCATTGCTTAGCAGTCTAGGAAAAGGATCTGTCATGGGCAATAACAAACACTGCAAAGGAAACAAAAGGGACCAAGCGCTTAAAAAGCACTGAACATTTGCTTGATTAGAAATGGGCAGCTTAAGTACAAAACAAGCAGATAAACTCAAATACTGGAATACCTGGTAAAAGATAAGCAAACCCTATGTGTTTACTTAACAGAGAAAGATTTTTTTTTCAGTAGAACAGGTTGAATATCATTTTATAACAATGATCATTTTATTACAGACTTTCCAGCTAAGTTCTCCAAGATCCTATAAAGCAGCAGTGAGCTGCAATGTACAATTACACCAGTGTGAATTATTGAATTGCATCAGTATCTCAGAACTGTGTGTATTGATGTTTTCCTTGCCTTCCAGTTATAATCAAATGACAAAGCGATATGCAGTATGGCACTGATCTACTACCTGCAAAGTCCAGCTCTGAGAAAAAGCCCAAGTGTCTTGGTATTGCTGCAGATAAAGAACACTGCATAAAAGTAAGAACAACATGCCTTTTTCATTCAGTTACAATTTTCAAAATCTCTTCCCGTTATTTTCAAATGTCTCAGTTTGTGGACAATCACTCTAATATTCCTGAATTTCTGCAAGTGTCTTATCAGCACTTCCTGAAAATGAAACCTATAACTAAAGTTTCAATTTTTGTCACTTTAAAAAATTAATCTCTGATTGTGTCCATCTGATGTGCTTGTACATGAGTACAAACAATATGTGTACTGCATACTATACATTTTGTAATATAATTTTGTACATGCTATACATTTTGTAAACTAGACTATTGCTGAGGACTTGTGCAGTGCAAATATGTTAACTCTTATTTTATATACATAACTTCATGTAGCTAGACTCATAAAATCATGCCATGGATGAATTACTTTATTTATCCGAGTAACTGAAAGTACTGTTTATTACTGTATTTTTAAGACATCATCTCCAAATACCCAAACCAGTGAAGGGGTATTCATTTACTAGCTTTGTAAATATTTTCACAATGTTACCCTTCCCAACCTAAGTAAACTTTTACAAGTAAATACTGGGTATAACACATTGCTTGATAAGCAAGAACTTGAAAATCATGCAAGGGCCTAGACTCACAATTTAGTACTTAAAATGTTGTCACCATTCTATCCCACATCCAGACTCTCAGCTGACATAAAACGGGGGCAGGTCATGCTGACTGTAAATGAGCTACATGGAGTGATGCCAACTGAATCATAAAATCATTTAGGTAGGTAAAGACCTTTAAGATTGTTGAGTTCAACCATAAACCTAACACTGGAAGTCCAGCCCCGAGTCATATCCCTAAATGCCAGATCTACAGGTCTTTTAAATAGCTCCAGATGGAAACTAGTCTCTGAAAACTCATCCATCGCTTAATGTAAACCTTTGGATTCTTCAGTTGCTTGTTATTCTGGACACCTTTTTTAGCCGCAGATAGCATGGAAGTATTTTAGGACTCTGTCTTGAGGTGTTCCTGAATGAACAAAAACTACACAGGTGGGAAAAAAAACAGCAGATCTATAGCTGATCTTCAGCTGAGTATTTCTGATCTAACCTTGAATCTCAAATATATCACCAATATAAACATACTGGGGCGTAATATCCAATCTTTATAGAAAAACAAAACAAAACCAACAAAACAATGCAAAGGTAATAAAAAAATAATAAAATATTTTTAGACTATCCAGATATTTGCAGGTGACCTTAGTATCAATCAATATTTGGCCAGAGGAGTGTTCATTCAGTATGGACCAGTTGCAAAGAAACTGTTCTGCTTCTTACCTCTGTCTTACCATAAAACTAAAAATGTTCTGTAGTGACAGAAAAGCCTTATATTTATAGAGACCAGTCAAAATCTTTGTAGGCATATTTAATGTGTGCAGTTTGGAGCTGCCAATAACTGCTTACATTTTTCTAATGTACAGAATCTCCCTAGGAAACCGGTTCTCTGTGACCTGCTTTTGAAACCTCTTTGGTTGTACTTTGAGGTTCTTTCTTTCATCATGCAGTGCCTCAAATCTGCATTTTCTAGATTAAAATTCTATTTTGCATAAATTGATCTTTTTAATACTGTTCCTAGGCAGGTTGTCAGCAAAAAGAAGTACTGCAGTATGTGTGTTTGTGCTCGAGAAATCACCAGAGGAAGAATCTAAGAGTAAGCTAGCAATGGCTAAAAACCTTAGGCTATAAGCAATTCTCCATGTGTGCCTACCTACTGATGATGCTATGGGGATTTACACGTGTATCGTGTTGAGAATACACCTCATAGAGCTTCTGTCTAAAAGTCAATGTTTATTAATATGGTATAATTAAATGAATACAAGAGGGAAATATCTGATTAGTGGTATGAAACTATAAATCACAGTTTGGCTCACAGAAAGTGTATGGATGTGAGCAGCTCCTATTGAAGGCAGAAGTTCAGTGTTCAATGGAATTTAACTGTGGGGGAATAAATGAATAATTCCAGTTTCCTGTGTCCAAGTAAGTGCTATTATGAGAATATTTGTCCATGGGGAAATACTACCTGAGTTTTCTTCATTTGATGGAAAATTCTTCTATTAGAAATAAGTTTGTGACTAGAAAGAAGGACTTTTAAATTGAAGTATTGGCCACAAGGATTTGATCTACTTTATTTCAATACCAGTATGTGCTCAGCTCAAGGACCATCTGCCAATTTTATTTTTAACCCTTGCAGGCAGCATGTGTGGATACGTCTACTTAGATAGATGTGTGTGTGTGTTCAGATATATGTTTACAATTCTGTGATCTGAATTGGCTAAGTACAAGCTAATTCCAGTCCTTTTTGGTCTTTAGCACTGCTGCAGGGCAAGAATACTTAGTTCTGGTGCACACTTTGCTAAAATACTTGCACAAGTTATAGAGTAGCACTGACCCATGCCCAGTCAGTTCAACGCAACAGAAACATGCACCTGATTGCTCCCATTCACAGGCATCCAATGATTTCATGAGCAAAGATCTGTTGCCCACAGATTCCTCCCATCTCAGAAATAAGATATTTCAAGATGCTAAGAATATTCACAACATCCTCTAAGGTCTGTTTTTCCAACAGTTTTTGTTAAATACAGGTGAGTCACTGATACAGCTATCCCTGGCGTTGAGTTACAGCACAGTGACAATGGTGGCAACAGGGCTCTGAGGTTTATATGACTGGCCAAGGCAGTAGGACAGTGTGAGGTACTAAACACAAACACAGTTTGGGGCATAGTTTGGGCTGAAAGGAATAAACCTCGGAGGTATTAATGGTGCCTGGAAAAGGGCAAAACAATAAGAACAGGCTATGCAAGGGTATTCAGTCCTGAGTAGACTGAATCTTGGGTCAGTTCCCCTCTACTACTCAATGTAGATAAATACACATGTGTGTGCACATAAATATATACATGTATGTGTATGTATATACTTCTGAAAGAAAACTATTTGACAGGAAAGAAAGAAATTCAGACAAAATGTATGGAAAAAACACATAAACTACACTTGGAGAATATTTTCCTGGAGCATTGGTATAGGCTGTGTACACTGTGGGCAGCCCTCAAGCACTGTTAGTCATTGAAAAATGTTGTCACACCTCTGTAAAAGTGATTAAAAATTTGACTCTTCTGATGGGTACCTCTAGAATTCTGAAGATGCATTGGGAAGTTGCTGCCATTTACATCTAAGTTAAGCCTAACTTAGGTCGATTCCCCTTAAATTAGCAGTGAAAGAGAGAGATTAGTAAAATAAGTAATATTTTATTTTGAAGCTGTTGCTAGATTTCTTTTTGTGTTGGCTGTAATTGATTGTTGTAATTTCTGCTGATCATCTGAGGCAATTACACTAGAAGATAGATACTTCTCTGGCCTTATAAATTCAAATAGCGTTTTTTTCATCTCCCTAATGCCTATCCTCCTGTCTACTTCCATTGACTTATACACAGACTCAGCTTTTTATGCCAGATTGTCTTTTACAGGGAGACACTGGTAACTAAATGCTTTTTAACGTAACAATTTTTAAGAATCGATACTTCAATTAAATTGAAACAGAAATGGCTTATGACTTTTTCTGCTGATAAATATGGGTAAAACTCAGCTGAAATGAATGGATTAATATAATTTACATTAGGAGAGATTTTGGCCCCGATTTGCAATCCTGGAAAGAAACGTGGCATTATACTGTTCTTCCTCCTTGTAGTGACAGAAGCTTTCACAATAAAGATCTCTTTTAATTTATGAATTGCCATGAAAGGCATTACATGACAGAGTTCTCTGGTACTGTAGTCTCCTGCCAGGGACAGAGCAACTATTCATTATGCCTTATACTGTGCACTCACTTATCATGTTTCTTACCCCACCGGTCTATCTCATTATTCTCCAGGAAAGCCATTTTAGGAACTGCCAGCAACTTAAATTATAAATGGGATTATGCCACTTTTAGTTTTGAACAAGGGGACAGATTTTGGGAATTAGGAACATGGGGTTGTGCCTCTCGGTAATGCGATGTGACATAGTGACTCATCTAAACAAAAAAACATCCCTTCTGAATCAAAATTTGAAGTGGCACTGTTATATGTATCTGTTTCCTCAGGTGAATTGGTGAATTCATGCAGCCAGAAAGACACAACCAAATAATCTGGATCTCTAAGTTGTCTCTTAACATTTCATGTCTGTTTTTTTGTTTAGGTTTGGGTTTTTTGTTGTGGTTTGTTTTTTGTTTCTGGTTTTGATTTTGTTTTGGTTTGGTTTTTTTTGGGGGGGCGTGGGGGGTGGAGTGTGAATAACTATTTGTTTCCATTGTATAAAATTCAAGCTTGGAAAGTCCTATGGATGATAGTTTAGCACAGGATGAAAATGAGTTAATGTAATTCCACAACAAAATGAAACTGGAGTGATGCACTGAAGTGAGTAGCGTTGCTCTGAAATTAAACAGCATAAAAAAGTCTTAAATCTGGGTAGTCTGATAGTTGCTCTTGACCTGTCTTGGTACCAATACACAAAGGGGTGATATAATCCTGGCTGTATGAGGAGCATCTGGAAATTATTTGACAACCTTGAAAGGAGAAACTTTAAAACGTAAAGCAGTACAATACAGTGAACTCTGAGTACGTACCATGAAATCCTAAACAGGGTGAATGGTTTTATTGCTGAACAGAAGAGTGCCACTCTAATTGCAGTGGCACAGCAGGAAGGTGGCTTCATGTTCTACTATGTGCTTATTACGGGCCTCTGGGCTTTGTTTTGATGAGAATTCATCGCAGTAGAATCGTAGAGAATCATTGAATCATTTTGCTTGGAAAAGACCTTTAAGATCATCAAGTCCAACTCTTAAACCAGCACTGCCAAGTCCACCACTAAACCATGTCTCTGAGCACTACCTCTACATGTCACCTCTACCTCCAGGGATGGTGACTCCACCCTGGGCAGCCTGTTCCAATAGGTTGCATAGTTGGTTTATTGAATAACTAATACCAGCACTTATGATAAGGGATAACTTATTTACAGATATGGAAACATAAACTGATGTTCAGTTTGCTGGTAGGTTAAAAAATGTGTTTAAATATAGTTTGGAGGCAAAGAGAATGTTTAGTTTAACACAAGTTTCAGTTTCAGTTGCCACATATTTTTGAAGTTGAACTGCTCTATACTGATTTCCTACTAATTTCTTCACAGTGAAATCACAAAGAGATTATAATTTTGGAAATATTTTTTGATGTCTGTAGTATTAGGAGTCTCATTTCATTGTGACTGCCTGGTTCTGGTTTCCTTGTAACATTTTACAAACTGGAGTTCACTCCAGCATCATCAGCCAAGTTTGTTAGAGTTCATTAAAAACCGTGAGCTGAATTTGGACTATATTTGTTATTGGTCCCAGTATAGGTCTCTCCATCCTCAGGCTCCTCCATCATGGCAGCAGGGCTGCTGTTGTACTCCCCACGGGTGAATTTAATTCTTCTGTGGAACTTAACATCCTGCATAGGAAGATGATAGCAAGAAAAAGATTCGTACTGATATACAATGGTAACCCACAGGGTGCTACATCTTCCCTTAAGTGTCTTAGCAGCTGCCTCACTGGTTAGCGTGCTTTTTATCTCCCTGGAGAAAGTCTGCCTACAGAGAGAAGGGTGACCCTTTTACTTGTTTCTGCAGCAGCAGCAGCTACTCTGTGATGTTTCTGCATGATGTCCTTCTCAGGGAANTTTTGTGTTGGCTGTAATTGATTGTTGTAATTTCTGCTGATCATCTGAGGCAATTACACTAGAAGATAGATACTTCTCTGGCCTTATAAATTCAAATAGCGTTTTTTTCATCTCCCTAATGCCTATCCTCCTGTCTACTTCCATTGACTTATACACAGACTCAGCTTTTTATGCCAGATTGTCTTTTACAGGGAGACACTGGTAACTAAATGCTTTTTAACGTAACAATTTTTAAGAATCGATACTTCAATTAAATTGAAACAGAAATGGCTTATGACTTTTTCTGCTGATAAATATGGGTAAAACTCAGCTGAAATGAATGGATTAATATAATTTACATTAGGAGAGATTTTGGCCCCGATTTGCAATCCTGGAAAGAAACGTGGCATTATACTGTTCTTCCTCCTTGTAGTGACAGAAGCTTTCACAATAAAGATCTCTTTTAATTTATGAATTGCCATGAAAGGCATTACATGACAGAGTTCTCTGGTACTGTAGTCTCCTGCCAGGGACAGAGCAACTATTCATTATGCCTTATACTGTGCACTCACTTATCATGTTTCTTACCCCACCGGTCTATCTCATTATTCTCCAGGAAAGCCATTTTAGGAACTGCCAGCAACTTAAATTATAAATGGGATTATGCCACTTTTAGTTTTGAACAAGGGGACAGATTTTGGGAATTAGGAACATGGGGTTGTGCCTCTCGGTAATGCGATGTGACATAGTGACTCATCTAAACAAAAAAACATCCCTTCTGAATCAAAATTTGAAGTGGCACTGTTATATGTATCTGTTTCCTCAGGTGAATTGGTGAATTCATGCAGCCAGAAAGACACAACCAAATAATCTGGATCTCTAAGTTGTCTCTTAACATTTCATGTCTGTTTTTTTGTTTAGGTTTGGGTTTTTTGTTGTGGTTTGTTTTTTGTTTCTGGTTTTGATTTTGTTTTGTTTTGGTTTTTTTTGGGGGGGCGTGGGGGGTGGAGTGTGAATAACTATTTGTTTCCATTGTATAAAATTCAAGCTTGGAAAGTCCTATGGATGATAGTTTAGCACAGGATGAAAATGAGTTAATGTAATTCCACAACAAAATGAAACTGGAGTGATGCACTGAAGTGAGTAGCGTTGCTCTGAAATTAAACAGCATAAAAAAGTCTTAAATCTGGGTAGTCTGATAGTTGCTCTTGACCTGTCTTGGTACCAATACACAAAGGGGTGATATAATCCTGGCTGTATGAGGAGCATCTGGAAATTATTTGACAACCTTGAAAGGAGAAACTTTAAAACGTAAAGCAGTACAATACAGTGAACTCTGAGTACGTACCATGAAATCCTAAACAGGGTGAATGGTTTTATTGCTGAACAGAAGAGTGCCACTCTAATTGCAGTGGCACAGCAGGAAGGTGGCTTCATGTTCTACTATGTGCTTATTACGGGCCTCTGGGCTTTGTTTTGATGAGAATTCATCGCAGTAGAATCGTAGAGAATCATTGAATCATTTTGCTTGGAAAAGACCTTTAAGATCATCAAGTCCAACTCTTAAACCAGCACTGCCAAGTCCACCACTAAACCATGTCTCTGAGCACTACCTCTACATGTCACCTCTACCTCCAGGGATGGTGACTCCACCCTGGGCAGCCTGTTCCAATAGGTTGCATAGTTGGTTTATTGAATAACTAATACCAGCACTTATGATAAGGGATAACTTATTTACAGATATGGAAACATAAACTGATGTTCAGTTTGCTGGTAGGTTAAAAAATGTGTTTAAATATAGTTTGGAGGCAAAGAGAATGTTTAGTTTAACACAAGTTTCAGTTTCAGTTGCCACATATTTTTGAAGTTGAACTGCTCTATACTGATTTCCTACTAATTTCTTCACAGTGAAATCACAAAGAGATTATAATTTTGGAAATATTTTTTGATGTCTGTAGTATTAGGAGTCTCATTTCATTGTGACTGCCTGGTTCTGGTTTCCTTGTAACATTTTACAAACTGGAGTTCACTCCAGCATCATCAGCCAAGTTTGTTAGAGTTCATTAAAAACCGTGAGCTGAATTTGGACTATATTTGTTATTGGTCCCAGTATAGGTCTCTCCATCCTCAGGCTCCTCCATCATGGCAGCAGGGCTGCTGTTGTACTCCCCACGGGTGAATTTAATTCTTCTGTGGAACTTAACATCCTGCATAGGAAGATGATAGCAAGAAAAAGATTCGTACTGATATACAATGGTAACCCACAGGGTGCTACATCTTCCCTTAAGTGTCTTAGCAGCTGCCTCACTGGTTAGCGTGCTTTTTATCTCCCTGGAGAAAGTCTGCCTACAGAGAGAAGGGTGACCCTTTTACTTGTTTCTGCAGCAGCAGCAGCTACTCTGTGATGTTTCTGCATGATGTCCTTCTCAGGGAAAAAAAAAAAAAAAGAAAAACAAACAGCAATGGAGAAAAGGAAGGGCAACTGCTTACTGATGCTCCATTCCTCAGCAATCTGTATTTCAAACAGAAGAGGCTCTTTTTGAAAAAGGGGAAAAGTTGTAAGTGTGGCTCAGCTGGACAATGGATGAAGTGTGTAAATTCATTTTAACTGTGTGCTTCAAAAGAAAAGGCAAACACGTTTTTCCTGGATTTATATACTGTTTGCTCTGTTTATAATGTCCTTGAAAGCTGGGAACTCAAATGACTCTCTCACTCTTGTCTTTCCACTTCATGTGTGTCTAGGTTTGCTGGTGTGTGAATGCTTGGCTGGTAGCTCTGATTGCAATACCAGAGGCTTTGTCATTCACTGAAAAATAAAAAAAAACCACAAAGAAACGTACCTAAAATGTGAACACTATAACTATGCTAATTTCTCTTTGAAATTAACAGGGATAATATATTTCTGAAAAGACAGGAATAATAACACTTTGAACTTGTTAACCTCTTTCACCTGAAATTTGGAAACATTAACTAATTAAGCATCACAATTCCCCTATGAGTTAGAAACTTCACAGTAATCACTATATTTACTTGACTTCTCTACTGTTAGAGTAATTCATTGTGATTTTAAGAAGGCTTTATACTAGCTATTTAATAATGCATGACATTACAAAGCAAATTGGGCTAGAAAGTGAAGGATACAGAAATAGTGCTTATCAATGGGAGTGAACCCAGGGAACTTGAACTAAAAGTCAATTAGTCAAACTTCACTAAACCCCTGTGTGGAAGTTCTTATTCAGAATTACCATAGTCTACAGTGGAGCAGGAGTGAATATGAACATTGTGTATAAAATTTGCACTGTAGCTTGTTTTGATTCACTTTCCTGACCATGCAGACAATGTGATGATGGGAATGACTGGCAAGTATGAAAGATTTCAAGCAAAATGAAAGTATTTTACACAGTTCAAAATGTGACATAAAAATGTTGAATATTTTTAAACAAAATTGAATTTCACTTAAGCAGATAGAAAAAACTTTTGTATTAAATGAGAGAATGTGATTTTGTTTTGCTATTGCAATGGAACTTCTTGAACTTTCTAATGGCTTTTGAATTTTTAATTTAAGAAAGAGTATGATCAAACAAAAAATGTCACTGAAAATTTTCATTTTGGTAGAAAAAGTATTTTCTGTGAGTTGTTTATTTTTCTGAAAAATAATTACCAGCCCAGTCAAGACAGAAGAATTATGGCTCAGTCAAGACAGGCTGCTGCATTTAGAGTTAGGAAGTATAGATGGGAATAACTCCTACCCAATTTATTTTTTTTCATTCTCACAACTGAATAATCCCTGTCTTGTATCAAATTTGAAGCACTTATCTACCACCATTCTTTTTTTCCTGAGGGCTAAGGAACCAGAACATTGTTGAGGAAAAAACCTGTCCATAGGAAAAGTCTTTTTGCAAAGCCCATTAATTAGACTTTGGCTTTTTTCCTAAGCTTGTTTGTTTCCAAAATTCTTTAAGTATCTGCTATTATAAATTAGATATACTGTTGTTTATGTGCAAACCAAATAACTGGCAAATAGCTAGACATTTGTCCTCTGAAAAGAACTCCCCAGATGTTGGTAATTAGATGAAATAACTAGTTCCTATTGAAAACATCTTAGCCCATTGGTCTCATTGGCACCTTTGCTCCACTGTGTCCCATGAGCTGGCTGTGTCAAGAAATACTTCTTTTGCCAGTTTACCCTGCGAAGATTTTTAGCCAAATCCAGAGAAGAACAGAACATGGCCTTTAGAAGTCTTTAAAGAGTTTCCTTCAAGTAAGATGATTCAACTCAAGTTTGTGATTGATTAGCCTAAAAATACATGCAATGCAATAAATGCTTATCTTCACTGAATTTGGAATTAGGCCATGAGAGGTGACCTTGTGGTTTTAGAAATGAGGCACTACACTATTCTAAAATAGGGAAATTATTTTGTTGCAGTCAGTAGCATAGCAGAAGAGAAATCCAGATTAAAGGCACTAATTTTCCTCTCTATAGGGAAATAACAAGGAATATAGCTAGGAAATTTTGCTGAAGATTTTTAAATACAGCATGTTTTAATCAACTCTCATAATTAATTACTTCCTAATATTGTTGCTTTGGGGCAGTTTTTTCTATGTTTTCTGTTAGAGGTAGAAAGACATATCTTCCAAGAACTGCACAAATCCAATTTTAGCTCTGAAGGAATGAGTAAGCTACAAGTAATCACTAACAAGAGAGGCTGTGAAACAAGAAAGGGCCAGCTTCACTGGGACTTGAACAGAAATGGTTGTGGTGCAAATGGAAGAAAGGTGAACAGGACATAACAAAGAGTGTGATATGACATCTTGAGCATATAAAATGAGGCTGGTGTGGCAGCTCATGCTACATCCACACAGTGTCCCTGAGGAATTGCAAGCCCCTGATGCTGCTGTCCCCTCCTGCCCATTTAAACCTATTTCCCCCTAGTCCCTCCCCTCCCATGACGGAGTGAGTAATGTGTTGGAGGAGAAATGATCATTCAGAGCAGCATCAGGCAGCAGCGATAAGGATGTCAGTTTTGTTATGAGACAGGCACTGACACTTGCAGATAGGCTGGACTGCAGGCTAACATTGAGAACATTTCAGGGATCTGTGAAGTTCTGTGTCTGCAAGGGCTGGGGAGAGAGCAGATTGCTGTTAGGTCAGAAGGCATATTTTGTGCTGGGTTATCAAGAGGCACCCTGAACAAGCATCCTTATGCTGGGAGTGGGCAGGAAACTGGATAGAAGTGAGGTGGAAGTACACTGCATAACCAGTGTATTGGAAGGAACACTGGGATCGTTATTGTGCTTCGTCATGTCTGACTGGGGAGATTCTGAGAGTCTGACTACATTTTGATTTCAGCTTTCAAGATTTCCACCTAAAAAAAATGTCAATGTATTCACTTTTTATAGTAAGAAAACTACAGGCACTTGCCTTGCTGTTCTCTTAGTAATGCAATGAGCAGCAGGGTTGTTCTCTATACTGAGCTCTGTGATTTCCTAATGCACCAGGAGCTCAGACTCACTGGGACAGTACAGCATACCCAGTGCCTCTAGCAACTAGAGCAGCAAGCACCAGAGAAGTTATATTGTGGCTCTGGATTTTCAAAAGTGAAGTGCCTGACTTCTCTCCTTGTTCTCTGCTTCACCGAGAAGAAAGCAAGCGAACTGTGTCAGCTTTCCTTTCCTTTTCTTTCGGCCTGGTGATATGCTTCTGTTCTAAAGTCTCAGGAGACCAGAACTGTTCAGCAGTGAAATATGGATAGCTGGTCTAGGGAAAGAAACCCATGGTCTGCTCCCTGTGAATCCCTTCCCATGCAGCACAGGCGCTGTATTCTTTGTTCCATGCTTTTCAAAAGAAATTTGAGCACAATCTGAGAAATTTCCATCACCAACTGCTTATGGTATATTCTGTTTTCTTCCAGTAGATACAAATAACAGTCACGAAGAACTGCTCAGAGGACTAGAACTCAAAGGATGTTGCATTGGCTTCCTTGTCCTTGAGATGTCTGGCTGAAAAATTCCAGAGAGTCATTCTTCTGATTTCACAGAGCTTTGAAGAGAAGAGGTCTGCTTTTAAGAGAAGAAGGGTAAGTCCTTAGAAGGGATTTCTAAACTCACAATTAAATATAAGTAGCTCCTTTGAAAAAGGGAGCCCATTGTTGAACAGTATCCTATAAATGATGACTACAGCATGGCTGAAGAACTGTATTAGGG
The DNA here is from genome assembly GCA_013398125.1 of Aegotheles bennettii. Classification (NCBI taxonomy): domain Eukaryota; kingdom Metazoa; phylum Chordata; class Aves; order Caprimulgiformes; family Aegothelidae; genus Aegotheles; species Aegotheles bennettii. The sequence continues at coordinate 787,526 of VZRW01005389.1, forward strand.
AAGTATTGCTGTTGGCTTTTATTCCTCCCTAGTTGTCTTATTTTCACTGCTGTTGGAGTCTACCTGGCCAGACGATCTTCTGGACTGTCCTGATACTTCTATTCCTATTAGTAGTCTCTGCACAAACCCACCTCTAAACTCCATCAGCCAACTGTGTTACCAAAGTAGAGAAGCTGCAAATATTAATGGATATAAGAAAAACCAGGAGGCTTATAGGTTGTCTTCTACATGCTTCCTTAAGTCCTTGTGATATCACTATTAACTAGAAAACTGCCTGCCTGCTATGTCGAAACATCCACATGATGGTAGAAGACATGTTTCGAGGCATGAGCTTGGATTATGACTCAAATTTTTCTTAGCATGACCTTCCTCTCTCCTCAGATTTATAGATTAGAGCTCTGGAGAAGGCAGCGTGGTTGTAATGCTAAAGACTCCTGTAAAGCTTTTAGCAGCTTGAATTCTACAGCCTATTTATTGCTGAGTAAAGCCCTGAGCTAATAACAAAGAAAAAAAATAGTGGTTGATTGACTGAGCATATTGGGCTGTACAAGTGACTTAATTTTCATCACACTTCACTAATGGCAAAATTATATGTTAGAGGTACAAACAGCCTAGGGAAAAAGGAGTGTCTTTTTTCTAACACTGCTGTTAGAAAGTTATTCTGGGACTCTATGCACATTGAAAACTGATTACATTTCAACACGGTATTGCAAGCTGTCCTGATTGCAAAGTCATACATTTCCCTAACACAAAATAAATGAAGACTCCTACTTTCACAGTTGCAGAGAGTCTAGGCATATTGCCCACCTCTGCTCCACACTACAAAACGAAATGCTTCGACTATTTCAATAGTAAAAGATGCCAGGCTAGTCTGTGTGTTTCAGTGTTTTCTCTATCTATTTTTCCTCCTGAGGAAGATTTGTTATGAAACCATTAGAACAGAATCCAGGAGACTGGATTTAAAATTATAGCTCTGTCACAGAATTGTCATGGGATTTTTAGAGAGATTCTGTGCTCTGTGCCTCTCTTCTGTCTATTTGGTAGAATTTTGGGCAAACTTTATTTTAAAATACTGTGTTATTAGGATAAATTTTTTAATGACGGATAATTGGTATATTAACCAATTTTGAAAACTGAAAAGAATGTGAGTTTTTTAATTCTTTGGGAAATTCTGACAGCACTCATATTTGTAGATTCTAAAGGACCAGGGAATGCCTCTGATCAGTGGAATTCTAATATCTGTTAAACTTTTATGATATAGTTTTACTCATGTTTTTATGTTCTTAAACATGATAAGAGTTGGTAGCTGACATATACCAGCACTCTCTGTCACCAGGTAGTTTGCATGTAGTTACTCTGGTTTTGGAGACTAAAAGGGCTTAAGAGCATGCACGGAGTCCAGCCTGTGATAACTGGCTTCAGTGGCAAGAAATAACTCTGGATACTTTTAATCTACCAGTGAAAATGTAGTCTTGACTTTATTAATTGAAAATATTTTTGGTTTCTTGATATAAAAAAAAAGAAGAGTAGAATAGAATATATAATTTCCTCTGAATTGAGTAAAGGGTTTCTGCTGGTCCAAAGAACACTATTTTACACTTTCAGGTCATAAAATTTGGAAAATTCATTTTTTTTCCCCCTTAAATTAAAAACAATAATCAAAGCCAGGGAAAATTGTTGATATGTCCATCTATAGCAGTTTCTATACAGGCATCATGCAAATTAAGTCTTGTTTACACCATAAATTGGATAAAAATTAAATTTGGGTAGACAAAATTTTGATCTTCACTGTGTTTCTGACCTGGTAGATGATACTGGGAAAGTCAACAAATCTATTTCCTCTATAAATTTTTGCTTCTCTGTTTAATTTAGAGGGAAAGAAACTGTTAATTCAGTATTTGTTTGTCAGTGCCCAGCACAATGGGACCAGGGTTTAAGATGCTAATGTACTATAGCCATATATATATGTATACTCTTGTAACATGCAAAGCATGAAGTCTGGGTGACTTAAACTGAGAACTGGAACAACCCTACCTATCCATATGTAGATTTTCCCTACAGTGCTAGCAAGTCTTCCATATCCTACCTCTTTTCCATTGGGTACTGACTGCTACAGAACATTTATTGGATCTTTATTATCCCCAGCAGATTGAATCAGGGATTAAATCTCGTGCTAAATTACTGCATTGGGAAAACTTTTAAGGAAAATATACACACCTCTACCCCTTTTCCCTGTCACTGTCAGACTGTATCACACACTATTTTATTTGAAAGACAAACTGACATAAATTCTTAATATGGAGAGCATAAACAGAAAAGGCAATATTTTCTGTCAGATTTTTATGGAACATTGAGACAGAAAAGTTGTGAAAGGCTTTGAATTCCCTATAAATTGAGGGGGTTTCTTTGCACATTGGATCAGTGCTTGCCCAATGCTTACTAAGGCCAAGACACCCAATAAGCCAACAGGTGTCTAGCAATAAGATCTAAAATTTGGGGCTTCAGTGCAGAAAATCCAGATTCATACTTTTTTCTTTATAAATATTCAATATAATCATGTGAACTAAGCTGTATTTTCAATTTAAAATAATGAATTATTACATTTATTTTCATTAGTGTCTTCTTTAAAGTTCAACTTCCCTGAGTCCTTCAGGTGAGTGTTCTTGCTAGTATTTTGTGAAAACACCTCAGGATACCCACACACAGTCTAAGGCAAGCTGAGGGCACCACTAAGAATATGAAAATATTCTGTTAATTTTTAAGAAGAAGGAATTGTTAAAAATGCCCAAGTCTGAGCAACAGGAATGATAAATAGCCATTTGAGTAATAAATTTACACCTGCTGCAAATATTTGGAAGGATATATCCTCTCACTAAAGGGGAAATATAATCACATAGAATTAAACCAAATAATATACTTAATGGAACATTAATTAATTAGAAACCTCATAAATTTGTCTAAATTTCTCAGCATACTCATATTACGTTTATATTTGCTTTCTCTTGTGCCATCTATGTTCTAGGTAGCTCTTCTTCTTCACTGATATTTGTATCCCAAGGTATATGTATGGAGACACTCCATCCATTTATTCACCAAATATGCACAGCTCTTTTCAGCTGAATATAGTCCTTTTTTACAAGGCAAGCATAACATCCATGTTAAATTTTCTAGTTTGTTTTTATAATTTCTGAAGTATCTACAGGCAAGATTTGAGAGGTGCAGTTTCTGTTTTCCACCTAAACCCTTCTAGATGATAATTCTTTGAACAGTTTTCCAGAGTTGTGCTCAGTTTCACTGGAAGTCTTTCAGTGACAAGGAGTAAAACTCTAGGGCAGGAAAACTTCTTTCCTAGGAAGGTGTTTGGGGTGAGGTTATTAAGCTGACACACCTTACAAAACATCATACAACAGGATTTTGATCTTGACTTTAAAGTGCTACTTTAAAACAAAAATAATATGTGGATGATGTAGTCCTTGATCCTTTAAATAATGGCTATGAAATTTGGCATTTGAATACTTGTCACAGAGGCAAGTAATGAGCCTCTTATTTAACTTGGATGGTTGAATAGCCACTGCTCTGACTGTGCCTACTAGCCTCCCATTCTAATATTTTTACTTTAGTTCCTTTCCTGCTAAAGTTCTCCAGTTTGAAGGGGTTTGGCTAAACTGTAATTCTCTGAATGTCAAAAAATTCAGGAATAAGAAGAAAAAGAATATCTAAAGCTATGAAAGAATTTCACATGAAATCAATGAACAGAAATATACAGTAAATGTTTTAGCTACATCTCAGAAATTGCACAAACTCACAAGGGACATCAGGGTTTGATGAAAATGTATACAATTAAAGTAAAGAGCCTGAGGCGATAGTTGGCGAAGTACCATGAAGCAGTACGGTGAGATAGTTCGGAGGTTTGGGGCAAGTTTTTCATTAGTAAATGTCAGTTCATTGAGACTGAAGCTTTTCACAAAAATATATTGGTCTTGATGAAACTTCCATTGGAAAAAATATCTAAGCTCAATACAGAATTTTTGTAAAAATGAGACTACACAAGGTACCTTAAACACTTGAATATTGGAGGCGTCTTGCCCAGCTTCATACAATTCAAATGCAACTGTAAAGCCTTTCAGAGCTTACTTGGACAAATAAACACTTAAGCAACTTGTTTCTATAACCTCTTCATTCACTTAATTCTTAATTTCTCTGCCAAAATCAATCTGAGAATATGAAATTTAGCAAGAAGATATGAACTGCTTTAAGCTTCTGAATGTTAGGTAACTATGGGCTAGGGAAAAAACCCATACATTTTCAGAGTCAACAACAAGTTAAAACTGTTGGTTCCTGCTCTACAAGAAAAAAATACCAAGGAACCTTACAGAGGCTGAAGGATTTTGTTCATAAAAGCCTGGTAGCTGAAAAGAATGTCAAGGCAGTAACGACCTGGAAGTAGACATTCTGCAGGGTTAATGAAAATTAATTGTGACTTTCCTATCCTCTTGTCAACCTCATCTCTTGATACATGTCAATGGATGTTTATGAGATAACAAATATAGATAACAAATACATCTATGTCTAATGATCTATATCAGAAATAGTAATGAAGAATCAAAGCTAATTAACTGGTAATGGTGACATTTACCTCTTTGTAACTAACAGATTTTTCAACAAAAAAACCCCAGATGTTACATATTTCTGTGAATAAGGAGGATGACCTCTGCACTTATATTATCCCATTTAGAAATTTGACAAGAATTACCAGTGCTACCCCTTACCAGATTACATTCACCACATGCCAGGAGATAGTAGTGTTTGATGCACATTTCATCGCTGAAGGAGTGCACCAGGGGAGAGAGAGGTGTGACAGCCTGCTGAGGCAGATGCCAACGGGTTTGTTCTACTTACAAATCTTCAGGCCACCTTCAGCAGGATATCTTTTCTAAGCTCCTTTAAGTCTTGCCATCACAAATTTCCCATGGGATATTGCCTAAGTGATCTGACTTCAAAATCTACAATTTATTTAAAAGCTTACATTTTGGTGTCTTTTTTTTTTTTTCAAAACTGAGACCGAGGTGGTATGTTAAGAATGTTTAATAGTTGTGCCACTGCTTTTTGCATGTTGGGGAAGTTCTTTGCTCCCTTGACTTTTTTGGTCATTTTTTTCAATTATAATTCTCAAACTTTGGGAGTTGTTTTTTTTCTTTGATTTGGTTTTCTTCTAGTTTCAGTTTTAATTTTATACAGGAAAAGAAGATAGCTACTACCTGTAAGCACTTCTATCTGTTGGAGTATGGGTGAAGGTTTTATCTCTTGTTTCAAGTAAAAGTGGCTTAATGGTTGCAGTAAAAATGAGCCTTACAGGCAGCAGAATGAATTCCGCAGATGCTGGAGATGGTTCAAGAACTTCATCATAACAAATTTTCAAAATTACTTTAGAAAACCTGAGTTAACTATCTGAAATATGCTTTCCAGTTTTGGAACTCTTTGTGTTCCCCTGGACTGGAAAATGAAGTGTAAGAAGTTCTAGCCCCAAGGTTGTCAGTGAGTATTTGTTTCATAAAGTTTGTTCTTAGTGTACACTTAGTGAGAACAGGGAGGACTAAAAATAATTAAGTAAATAATCAAGCTATTGGTTGCTTCATCAAGTTGAAGCACACTCACACGTTTGTGAATTAAGCCTTTATAAGCATCAGTTGCAAGAAAATAGATCTTGCTAGTGATCCTTGCAGGGGGGTTTCTCTTCAGAATATGAATTTTTCAGGTCATTAGATTCAAAATACGTGTTGAGGAAAATGACTGATGTCTTGAAAGTAAATGTTATGAAAATACACTTGCTGAACACTGATGGCAAGGACAGAACTGACAGATGGCGGAAAGAGTTCAATGGATATTACCAGCTACAACTGGTACAAATTTAAAAGAAATACTAATGGCAACACAAAGCTTGCATGAGCCTTCTGATGGAAATTTTAAACAGCACTTTTAAACTTCTGTTTAAAGTACACAACTATTTATTTTCTCATTCATCCTCTCCTGTTGATGTCCTGTTGGGAAGCCTGTAATGCTTCTCTGGGCATGTTTTTTACTTCTATTTTGGTTTTTGTCTGGCTGGGCAGCAGCCCTTTATGCAGCTGTGGGTAATCTTGACTCAGAATTCCCAGATGATCAGCTCTCACTGCCCAGCTGATGGCATCGATTTTGCTGAATATGTGGTTGTTCTACTGCACAGCTGGGAATAGGAGAGTGAAAGAACCTGGATTTTGGATGTGTGTGAACGCTTGGATACATTTCCATGCACACGCATGCTCTCCTTCATCCACCCACTCACACACATGTGCAAACACCCACATGCATCTTTTGTGTTCGATTAGATCAGGCAGAGACCTAATACAGTCACTTGTAGTGTTCCCTATTTGTTAATTACCTTTGCATAAGGTGTGCTTCATTTAGGTATTTATGTCAATGGCCTTGTGAAGCCCTAGACTTCACGTTTGCTACTTGTTAGTCTGCACCCAGAACATTCTCCCAGGGCTCTGCATTGACAGGCAGTTTGCATTCAGCTGTGAGTAAAGGGCAGCATGTATTGCTTTTCCCCAGAAGCAGAGCAGAAATCAGATTATAGCCACTTCTCAATTACTCATTTATTCCCTAGGGAAACCTAGCTGAGCTCCTCTTTCCCAGCAAAGCTCTACCTTCTCCCTGTCCCTGCAGACAGGAGGCAGTGGTTTGGATCAATTTATCTCTCATGAAGATTTCCATTCGTTTGTTCCCCCATTTAGCTACACAGGGGGATTCACACATGGCCCCTTATATTTCATAGTCAACTTAAAAATTTTGGCACAAGGGAGGAATTAAGAGGGTGGGTTTGGGTTCTGTGGAATTTGCTGCAATTAGGCAGCTCTGTTTCATACAGTATCCATAGAGCAAATTCACTGCTGGCCCTCAGGAGGTAAGAAATGTTTCTGGCACCCAGACCATGCAATTCCCGTGAGGCACAGAGCTATTACTGGGGTATGTACTTTGAAAAGGATTTTTACTGTAATGTCCATTTAATGAGCAAATATCAACTTAAATGAAGTCTCCCTTCCAGCCTGATGCTCATACTTAACTGTGGCTGGTCTCTTCCATTTTCTTAATTTGCTTTTAACTTGCTCAAATCTTTTAAAGTTTGCTGACATGCAAATAGTGGAATTCATCCTCTCTGAAGATCAGGACTGCTCACTTTACCTTTATTTTACATGTGAAGAGAAACATTACTTATTTCATTTTTAGTATTGTGTCTATGCTGCCTATCATATATATTTTCTCCTGAGTTTTAATTTTTTTTTATAAGAGGATAAGGAAACTGGAAAAAAGATTTCTCTTCCTTTATTAACTTTAAAACACAATTGTAAGTGGTTATTGGCAAGCAGCCTTTGAAAAAGTGCTTCCACAATCTGTTCTTTAATACAATTTCTTTTCCTCTACTCTTGATGCGAATGGGTTTATCATGCTAAAGTTTTTGTACATAGCAGCTCAGCTGTTGTTTGTTAGAAAATCAAATATTAAAGTATTTCCTTTGGGGAAAAAGAGATGCACAAAATTTTATGGCCTTCAAAAAAACTGGAGGAAAAATAGGCCAGGCTTTGTTCTGACCAAGGTAGAAAAGTTCTTCCTTAGTTGAGTTTCTTTTAAGCTTATATTTTAAACTAGAATGAGTTGTGGCATATACATTCATTAAAAGTAGGGTAGCATAGCTTGTGCTTAAATCCTTCAAGCTCTGAAGGCATGTTGTCTATGTTCAATTTCTTTTGTGAAGGGATAGAAACAGATATATTGCCATGGGCTTTTCTTCAGTCACATTTAATATTCTGGCAAAAATGTGCATGTAGGGTACAATTGGAATCAACAGCCTGCAAAAAAATGTTCTGTTTTTTTCCTCCTAATTATTTAAGATTTAATATTTTCTATCAGCTAAAAGTAGTTTACCCTAATTATTTAAGATTTGACAAGCACTGTAAGGAACAAAGCTGTCTGAATAAAATTATAAGGCATATACACGCTCATGTTCCCTGCTGATGGGACCTGAGCCGTTGCAGACTGAGGTACACTAATTAATCCCAACCAAAGATTTGTCCTCCCAATTAGCAGCCCCTTAGATATGTTGTCTGGTTGATCTACAGCTGCCTTGTGGGAAATATCCAGGTTATGCAAGTTTTATGATTCTGACCCCTTAGGCCAGTTACAAAGTTATTTCAAGGAGAGGAGCTGATCTGTTTTGCAGAGAGTAATAGCTGCATGCAGTGCTTTAAGGCATTTCCCCACCAGGTAACCACAGCAGAAGGCTGGAGCTAGCATCCACAGTAAGAGGAGAAATGTGTCCTCAGCCTGGCATGCTGCAAATTTCACCTCTGAACTACACAAAACCCCTCTCGTAATGTCTGCATTTCTGGTAATCTGGGAAAAGGGCATTTATGTTTCTGTGACTGTCAGAGAAAGTGTTTCTGTAGCTGTCTTAAAATCCATTTTTAATTCCACCTATAAAATACACGTTTGCATGTAAACGTGTCTATGATTACGTCATAGACAGGCTCACAAACTGTGAGTCAAGTCTGAAGAGTTTCAGTAACCCTTTTGGTATATGTTATGTCCTATCATAGAATCATTGGAAGGGACCTTAAAGGTCATCTAGTTCCAACCCCCCTGCCATGGGCAGGGACACCTCCCACTAGACCAGGTGTCATGTTGAGCTTCTCATCAACCAATACCTCCAAGTCCTTCTTCTTGGGGCTGTTCTCAATCCATTCTCTGCTCAGCCTGTATTTTTGCAGGAGATTGCCCTGACCCAGGTGCAGGACCTTGCACTGGGCCTTGTTGAACTCCATGTGGTTTGCATGGACCCACCTCTCAAGATTGTCAAGGTCCTTCTGGATGGCATCCCCTCCCTCCAGCGTGTCAACTGCACCACACAGCTTGGTGTCGTTGGCAAACTTTCTGAGTGTGCACTTGATCCCGTTGTCCATGTTGCTGACAAAGATGTTAAAGAGCACCAGGCCCAATACCAAAAGGTACAACACACCTTATTCGCACAAGAATTGTGTGAGAGCAGCTCAGGATACTGAACTTGAATATGGTTTAGTTGTGTCAATCTACCCATCCATTTTGTTCTCCTCAGATTTGGTTTTCTCCTATTTCTTCTGGGCATAGTTATTAGACTTCATTTCTGCCACCGGCTTCACAGAAGAGTGAACTTCGGTCTGGGATACAACACACTATCTCCCCTGTTTATGCAGGCTAAGATAAGTGTCCAGATCCTGTGTCTACTTAAACTAACTCTGCAGAAACCGAAGACATTAAGCTAAAGTGAAATTGGAGCAATGGAGCGGAGAACGTTGCTCTGAAATCTCAGTTGTGACTCTCTCTGAGGAAGATGCTCATCACTCCTCAGCACTCACAAATGGAATCGGAGCTTATCACTTCTCTCTTGCTCCAAGTCCCAGCTGCCACCAGGAGACCAAAGCATAAGAGCACTGGGATTAAACGGTATGCTTTAATACTTTAATACCATCCTATTAGCACGGTGCGTAACTGTGCTGGGGAATTCAAGGATGATTCAAATCACACACTTAAAGATGTTTTAGCACTTGGGAAGAAAATCGAATTTTTGACTCGTGGAGCCCAATTCTTTTTCCAGCTATACCTTTTTGACCGCACACACTGGTAATGTAATGGAGGGGGCTGTAGAGTCTCCAACAGATTTTAATTTCAAAATGGATAGCAAATATCATTCACTAATAAATCATTTATAGCAGTTCTGCAAGAAAGGAAAAAGGCTCAAGGTGTCCAGTTATGGTCTTGTGTAATTTTGCCCACCCTCTGGGTTCATAGAACTAACATTTTGAAGTAGGTGTGGGCAGATGGCCAGCCACATTAATAGTTGAGATTTGTTTATATGAATTTCATTTTAATTGAGTGCATAGTGAGAGATTTATCAGTCAGTATGATTTTTCTATAGGACCTTATTCTTGCACTTCTGTTTCACGGCAGTAGTTTCTTTTGGGCAAGAAAACTTGTATAGATTTATTGCCTTTCTCTTTTCTGTGCAACCTTGCCTAATAAGACTGTTGCAGTGGCTGCAGCCTGTGAAATTACCCTGTGAACTCTTTGTATCCTTGTCTGTCTGTCTCAATCTCCCTCCGATCAGCCTAGAAAGAAGACTTAACTGTGGGCATATCTGTCTTTTTTTGTTATAGACTAGTGTTGCTGTAGGTGGCAGGCTCATGAAATGCAGCAGGGGTTTCTGCTTCGCACTGAAATTGCAGTGCATTTCTTTCTCTTTCTGTTCAGTGGGGTATCCACTAATAGTCTTAAAATCAACAATTGCAATGTACATGTGCAGCACATAACTGTGATGTGCCTATGGCTTTTTTGGATGGCACTGCCAGAGTAATTTAATTGTCTCATGGCAATAACACCCATTTGCACAAATTCCCATTTTATGTCTACAGTTTGGCTACAGCAATAGAAACAAAAAATAATTAATGGTTTTAGATCCAATGTGGTGATAAATATTGGCACCAAAGTGATTTACTGGCTATCTTCGGAGGGTTTTAATTGCTCTACAGGTGGTTTATACACTTACAACTTGCTCTTCAGCTTAGATACTGAATTTAAGTTCACAGCCTCACCTTGTCCTGTATCACTCTTTCAGCTGTTATATGATGGATAAAACAAAGTGACTCTGTGCAAATAAGTAGAATGCCAGGGCTTTATTAAATATTCAGATGTCTGGACTCTCTACGTATGCATATCAGTTTATGCTTTATTTAGTTCAAACAAACCCCCAAAGACTCCTTTTGTATACATAGAAGTGCTACAAGATCTCTCCATCTCCTAGTTTGCATGCATGATTTGCACTAAACTCCAGAGAACTAACATATGCTCATGGGCAAGGAGAATCAATCCATTTTAAAATTATGTAGCCTGTTATTTTCTGGAGTTATAGAGTGAGTCATGTGGGTTTTTTACCCCTGACTACAGTATTTTGCATAGTTGCTCTCCAAATCTAGTGTGATATCTAATGCCTGTTTAGGGAACTTGCTTTTCTAATGACTGTTTGCATGCCTTTAAAATGCCTATATAAGCCAGACCCCTACTGAGTAAGACAACAACCAGAATAAGTTTTGTTTCAGACTGGCAGAATGAGGATGGATGTTTTGTGCTGCAGGCACTGGCCTGGTGTTGGAAGAATTGGAGCTCAGTTCCTGGCTGTGTCACACAGTGTATGATGGTTAGAGAGTCTTTTAGGGTCCATTTTTTTTCACAATGCCTAAAGTACCAAGTGAATATCTATTGGCATTTTCAAAAGCAGCAAGGGATTGACTTCCATGGGGCTTTTTGGCATTTCTCTGGAAAAGTTCCCAGACCAGCAAGCTTCCCAGGAGTGACCTTATTGCCCTTGTCCCTGTGTTCTGATGCCATGCCCAGTGCAAGGGCATCTCGGGCATCTTCAGAGCTTCAGATTTAACTCTTAAAAACCAAAAGAAAAGGTAAACAGAGAAGCCTTAAGTCTACAGGACTCCCAGAAGCTACCATAGTAAAGTTTCCTTTCTAAACCAGACTCAAGGTAAAGGTGTGGCTCATATGATCTCCCTGTACCTAAATTACCACTTGGAGCTACTGATGGCAATTTCCATTGCAAGCTCTGAATGACTTGCAGAGCAGTCCTCCACAGTGCAGGACTGCATTCCTAAAGACACCCAGGTAATAGGGTCATAATATGCATAACAAAAGGCAGCCAACACACTTTTCTTGTACAATGTCTGATTTTCCCTCATCAAGCAGGAGTTATTAAAATTATTTTTGTTGATTTAAGCTGACATGACAGGTGAAAATAATCTTCATTATTCTCCTGCACTATTTTTGTCACTCCTAGACTGCTAACAATAATAATAAAAAATACATCATTTTTATGCTAAATAATCACAGTAGGAACAAATGATCTATTACTGTAAAGAGTTTGCGAGTAACTATTTTAACTTGAGGCAAGAGGAAAGTTACTCCATGTACAAGACACAGAAGTCTTAAGCTTTTTTTTTCTGCTAATCTTGCAGTGATTGGGAATTCATTGCGCTTGAGTTCTCGCAGCTCGTGTTTAGGTAGCGTGTTTCACATCTGACTACGCTGTCAGGTACACTGAAGTGGTTGCTGAAATAAGATGCCTGAGAACCCATTCAGCCAAGACGTGCCATCTGCTTCCCGATGACTGACAACAGTGAAAGTCTCTTGTGCTACTGCCAGTGGTATTCTCCCTTTCAAATAACATTGCAGTGCCAGAGCCATTCCGTGCCATATCATTAAAGCTGGGAAGGACTCAGACTTCATGTTTCGCTAGCAATTTTGAAACTTCTAGTCTTGTTCTTTTGGTCCAGAAAAATGTGGACAACCCAAGTACTTCTTTCTCATTTTCTACATGTAGGTCTTTTGCAATTTCTTTTTGTTGGAAGGAAACAGTAACATTTTGAAAAGTAATTTTAATTGAAAAATAAAAAGGTTTCATGTTCATATAAGCACAATGCTTATTATTTTCTAAATTATGTGGGGAAAAGTTTGGGGTTTTTTAGTGCTTTCTTATGCAAAATATTTAAATGAAAATACACTGTTCTGACTCTGGTGTTGCTATGTATGTCTCTGCTTCAGTGAAGTGATGATGCACACAGGATAGTTCATGTATCAAGTGTCAACTGGTTAAAAATACTAGGTAAAAATTGTACTAGATTTTATGGATTTTTACAGAAAATATGTAAGATAGAATAACCTTCTGCTGGCAGAAATTATTTAACTTCTGTCAGTCTCAAGCACCTCAGGAGAGGGACTGCCCTAGTAGAACTCATACCAACTTCCTATCAGATTTCTGAAAAACAGAGTATGTCAGTAGTTCTAAATTGGGAGCTTAAGAGGGGAATTGTGGAAACACCTTGTTTCCTTGACCATCACTTGCTTAACAAATCCATGACATTCATTGAAATGAATACTAAATGGGGCATTTTTCAGCTGTGGCTGAGGAAAACTGAATTGCAAGCAAGCACCAAAAGAGATGGTGTCACTCTCTGTCCCCTCTGCTCTCCGTGCCTGTTTGCACACTCCCACATTTTCACTTGCACCAGAGCTGGGGTTTGTTCCACCTGGTGAGACAGTTTCAATGTTTAAATAAACAGAAAACAAATGGGTTTGGGTGGTGGGGGTATTTTGTTAGTTTGGTGTAAATTGCTAAATCTATTTAGCAGGGTGATTTAGCAAATGCTGCCTGCCTGTTTCTATTCCTTCACCCCTCCTCAGCTGTGCTAACACAGATTTTTTTTGCATCCATTCCTTAAACAAACTCAAGGGATTGGTATAGGTTTAAAATAACCTGGTAAAAAATGGGTATTGTTATTCCAGAACAATTCTTGCCACAGTGTCACAAACCATTGTACCAGGTTGCCTAAAGGGGAGATGTTGGAGTAAGCTGTGTGGGCAGGAGAGGGACAGGAGAAGGGCACAGGCTGCCAAAACAAATGGGTGTCAAATCCACCCTTAACACACGCTTGGATATCCACATAGGGAGGTAAAGAGCATAGCTGGTATGATACAAATTCACATCCTAGCTTGGCATGCCCTTTCCCCCCAGTGCAGATGAAGGCTTAGATACTGTGATAATGAAAAGTTTCACTGATGGAGCCAGTGCAAAGCACTTGAAAGGGTTTGCCATTCTTTAGTGCATCTGGAGTAAGATGCACAAAGGAAGATATGCTAATACGCTGCTATGTGTTCTGTTCTTTGGGATTTATTTATTTTCCATTTAAGACACATCTTGCAGCTGCAAGAAGCTGAAGTATGGACTTGAAAATAGAAAGAGACTAAGCCTATTGCATGAAATAACCTCTAAGTAGACTACCATGTCTGGCTTGTTTTTTTGCAGTGCATTGTGTGTCTAATGAAACGTATATTTTGAACTCTATAGTGTTTCCAGCCTGAAACTTCTGTTTATGTCCCATTATGGACCATGACAGGGAATCCTACTCAAGTTCTGAGTTTTATGAGTACATAAAAACATTTACAGAAAATAATTGAAAGTAATCTGTATTTAGAGCTCTCAGGAACAGATATAGAGCCCATATTACTAAGGGTCTCTGAGCACTGGCAACACCTCTTACGTTGCTTACCGAAATCTCTTGTATCATTTAAGACTGTTGCTTCATTTCTATCTGAAATTATTTGGTTTCCATGAGAAGATGTGAGAAGCTGCAGCCGGAGCCATGCCCAAGTTTTCTCTTCCACTCCACACTAAGTGGATTTACTATTTTAACATACTTAAAAAAAATCATACCACTCTTCACTCTACTTGCACAGTCACACAAGCATCTGTCCCTCCAACATGAAGTGCTGGGAGATGAAATGCATGTCAGCTGCATCATCTGCAAATTTATCCTAATGAAATTTGGCTAAAGTCTTCAAAGTTGCTCCAGACTAAATGAAACTGCCACATGTTTTTGACAGTTGAAGTGACAGTCTAGTGCATCTCTCACAGCTCAGGATGGCATGCACCATTAGATTTACAAAATGTGAAAGAGAAGCATATGCCAGGAGCTACAGTCCTTCAGGCTTTCACATTATTTTTCCACTTTCCTTGAAATTCAAACAAAGTAGAGGCCTTGAAAGATCAACATGCACAGATATGGTTTGTCAGCTACTTAAAAAACAAAAGCAGAAAAAAGCAAAAATCCAAAATGCAACTGATGGTATTTTGCTCTTTAAAGAATATTCTGTTGTATTTAATTTCAGGGGAGTTGGAGGAATTGCATAGGGAAAAAAATTTGGACACCAGTGACTGGTGTTGGTGTAATGTCCAGAGCAGGAGATAAAAGGCTATTGAGGACTTTCCCCTTTTGGCACCTTTTCATATATCTTTACAGTCTTTCAGTTAGCTGTCCACATTGAAGCAAAATGTTTGTCTAATTGAATATCCCAGATTTATAGGTGAATTTCTTCTAATCCTCCTGGAAACTATGCTAAGGCACATGGAAAGTAGGAAGAAGATTGGTGACAGCCAACACTGCTTCACTGAGGGCAAATCATGCCTGACAAATGTGGTGGCTTTCTATGACAGGTATATAGTTTTGGTAGATAAGGGAAGAGCAACTGATGTCATCTACCTGGACCTGTGCAAAGCATTTGACACTGTACTGCACAACATCCTTGTATCTAAATTAAAGATTCATGGACTTGACAGATGGACCACTCAGTGGATAAGGAATTGCCTGGATGGTCTCACTCAAAGAGTTGTGGTCAACAGCTCGATATCCAAGTGGAGATCAGTGGTGAGTGGTATCCCTCAGGGGTCGGTATTTGGACTGGTGCTCTTTAACATCTTCGTCAGAGACATGGACAATGGGATCAGATGCTGCCTCGGCAAGTTTGCCAACAACACCAAGCTGTGTGGTGCAGTTGACACGCTGGAGGGAAGGGATGTCATCCAGAGGGACCTTGACAGGCTAGAGAGGTGGGTCCATTCAAACTGCATGGAGTTCAACAAGGCCAAGTGCAAGGTCCTGCACCCGAGTCAGGGCAATCCCATGCACAAATACAGGCTGGGCAGAGAACAGATTGAGGACAGCCCCAAGGAAAAGGACTTGGGGATGTTGGTTGATGAAAAGACCAAAAGGAACTGGCAGCGTGCGCTTATAGCTCAAAAAGCCAATGGTATGCTGGGCTGTATCAAAAGCCCAGCCCAGTGTCCCACTCTACTCCACTCTCATGAGACCCCACCCGGAATACTGTGTCCAGATTTGGAGTCCCCAACACAAGGAGGACATGGAGCTGTTGGAGTGAGTCCAGAGGAGGGTCATGAAGATGATCAGAGGACTAGAGCACCTCTCCTATGAAGACCGGTTGAGAGAGTTGGTATTGTTCAGCCCGGAGAAGAGAAGGCTCCGGGGAGATCTTCTAGCAGCCTTCCAGTACCTGAAAGGAGCTACAGGAAAGCTGGAGAGGGACTTCTAATAAGGGCATAGAATGATAGGACAAGGGGAAACAGTTTCAAGCTGAATGAGGGGAGATTTAGATTGGGTATTAGAAGGAAATTCTTTGTTGTGAGGGTGATGAGACCCTGGCCCAGGGTGCCCAGAGAAGCTGTGACTGCCCCTCCCTGGCAGTGTTCAATGCCAGGTTGGATGGGGCTTGGAGCAACCTGGTCTGGTGGGAGGTGTCCCTGCCCAAGACAGGGGTGTTGGAACTCCATGATCTTTAAGAACCCTTCCAACCCAAACCATGCTGTGATTCTGTGATTCTATAATGCACCAGCTCAGCTGGACAGCCAGACATCACACAATATCCACCTCAGTCCAGGGTTACAATTTGAAATCACGGAGCAATAACATTACAATGCCAAGTCTTTAATTTATCTTATACGCCTTGTAAATCTCCTTGTAATCTCCAGAGCCCACAAGTCTGTCATCTTGCAATCAGCAAGATGAAGAAGTGTGCTATCACATGGGAATTCTCAAGGCAGTAGGAACCCTATATTCAGTAGAGTACTGTGTCAGATGTGACTCATTTCAGAAGTAATTTTTAACAGTTGCACTTTGTATATCTACCATCACTCGCATTCCCTTAGTATTTGTAAGAAATATTTACAAATCCTAATCTTTCCTATTTTTCTTTGAGATCACAGATGTGTTAAAAAGGAAATGTGGCAAAAAGCTCTTCTGCTATGCAAATTATCTTGCAAAGAACATACAAATACTAGGGAGATTCATCTTTTGTGGCTTTATTAAATGGATGTTTGGAGAAATGAGTAATACAATAATTGTACATCTCTCTCAGTGTGAGGTGGCTGTAGGCAGACTCCTGAGGTGGACTAAAGAGCCTATCTCCACTCATGCCAAAGGAATTGGGCTGATTGGCAGCACTGAAAGTGGGAAGGACCTGGGGATGTACACCAGAAATATTCTACAACAAAAACTGAGAAGGAAATGCAAATCAACCTCTGAAGTATTCTCTCCTTGTTAAAAAGGTGCACTGGGGAAAGTAGCTATAAATAATATATATTTTGCTCTAAGAATGGTGTTTTTCACTTAATTTTCTGTAAAGCGAAATATTTCAATTTATTTCTTTAAGACCTTAATATCCCCTCTTCATGTGCTTTGCCTTTGAGGAAAGCTCATAAATTTTTCCTTGTTATTTCATTCTTTCTTAAGTTGACCCCTGTGAAGAGTTTGGAGGAATTTGTTTTTTCACTGTGGAGTCTTTCTCTTATCTGTTTTGTTCCTTTGGTCATGAATGTGAAACAACAACACAGGACTTTTTTTATTCTGTTTTTTAACTTCTTTTTCTTGCTCCTTTGTTAGGTACAGTGCTACACCCTTGAACTGTCTGTTCAAACTGTGTCCTCAGCACACTGGCCACATAGATCTAGCATGTCATCTCCCATGAAACCATTACATACTTTTTTTTTCCATTCTGACATTGATTTTATATGGCTATTTTTTTATCCCTGACTATTATTATAGAAGAACTTTTTTACCTACTACCAGTTTTTTCAGTTTATGTTTAGGATGTTGCTGCATTCCTGCTTTAAGAAGCAGTAGCACTTCCCTGTGCATCGCCCTTCTGGTATTTGGCTGCGAGAAGGGTTCTAACCAAGAAATAGCTTTCTTTTTTTTTTAATCCTGTAAAATTCTGATTAGTTTGAATTATAAAACAGTTAAAAATGTTGATTTCCCCTTTATTACCTGTTTATTTACTTTCTCATCCACTCAGTTGTGGATGATCTATGCCACCATCAAATCATTGGACCAAGGCTGGAGACAAGGCTGAGACCAGAGGTTGTGTCCTGCTGCTGTCTGCTCATGGTTTTCCATGCCTTGGTCCATGACTTTGGCTTGAGGCTCAGGCTCCAGCCCAGCCAAACCAACCAACTCAGCACTATTCTGTCCAACGGCAGCTAGGAGCAGCAGGCAGCAAGCTGGCTGAGAAATGGTGGTTCCCCACAGTTAACCCATCTCAGCCAAAAAAGCACTGGATTGCAAGTTGTCCAGCTCTGCTCCACTAGTGATGAGGGCTAAGTTGTTTGCAGACACAATATCACCTGGGAGGGAGGCACTGGCAGTCTCTGCCTCCCAGCTGGTCTCAGCACTGTAATCAGGCTGCTCATCTTCACCCTGGTAGCATGAAGCAATCAAGAACTCATGGAGGCAGGCTCAGCTAGGAGGACTGACCATATCTGCTCTATGCAGGCAGAAAATACCTTCCGTTTCTCTGCTAGCCTGTGGGGCATGGCTGCAGGCAAGGTGAGGGAACCACACACTCAGCTTCTCCTGGTCTCAGCAGTTAGTGAGGGTAGTGAGACACTGGAACAAGTTGATCAGAGAACTTGTGGCTCCCCCTCCCTGGAATTGTTTAAGATTGGATGGGGCTTTGAGCATCCTGGTCTAGTGGGAGGTGTCCCTGACCATTACATAGGGGTTGGAACTTGATGATCTTTAAGGTCCCTTTCAACCCAAATTGTTCTATGATTTTTAACAGTTAAGAATGACAATTGCAATTTCTTTTCCTTTAGTAAAAATATGACAATACTGTCAGAAATGAACCTTATTTTTCACAGCATTACAGTCCTCAGTTGTCCAAAGACAACGTAAAGTTGCTAAAAAACACAGCAGCCCTTCAGAAGTGCCCATATCCTATTAAACAGATTAGAAATATTTGTATTTGCTTGTTCTCCAAAAGACTATTGCATCCATGAACAAAAATTATGAGAACCAGTTCTTCAGCTTTAAAAATTTAGAAATTTTGAAAACAGATGGTTTAATGCAACCATCTTTGGTAGGAGAACAAAGCAGTTCTAGTTCCCAAATACTATTATTAACTCATGGAGATAAAGGGAGTTGCCTTCCTCAAAGAATTAAATCCTCTCACAGCATACTTCTGAAATTATTTTCAGCACCTTAAATATTTGGGGTTTTTTTAGAAGTTCAAGTCTCAGCCTGATCCAAACCTTGTTGCAACCTGCGGAAAGATCCAGTCTCACTGGAGCTGGACTAACTTGTTGAAGAGTCTGGAAACGTGACTGCAAAAAAGCTTTTTGTGGTTTTATTCTAGGACTTCTTAAAAATATTCTTCTATTTTCTATTGGCATTTGCCTGCTGTGTAGTCCAAACATCCCATCTGCACACATATTAGCATCCAGGTTGTCTCAGATGGACTGAGAGACTTTCCAATTTCTAGTTGTTAGTTTCACCACTGATTTCACTTTATTCTTGATAGCACTTCTCTTTAAGAGCAAAAAAAGATTTTTGTATCACATTTTTCATTAGGCCATAACATCTTGACATTTAAAACAGTCCATATTCTCACAATAAGGCTCACAGATAAAGGAAACAAGTATCTACCTTTGTTTTGAAAAAGAAAACAAGAAATAGAGAATGGTGTGAAAATTCAAAGGACTTAAACTCATTATAAAATCCAACCCACCTGTTAGAAATATTTTTTCAGGACAACTTTTTCCCTGTTCCCAAGTGAATTAGGTATTAATGCAGGACTTTGCTTTATCAAAGAAGCTAGAAGTGAAGCATGTATTGCTACAGACAGTAGCTGCTTGGAAACTTAACACGGTTTCAGAGCTGCGAGCTTATCCGCTTAAGGATATTACTAAGGAACCAGATGGAAGATAGTTTTCCATAGCTAACCATCTGGGCCCTGCAATGATACACTCTACCCTAAGCATTACCATGGGAATTGACTTCATGATGGGAAAAAGCAGAGAAAAAGAGACAAGCAGAGAAAGAAAGAGCATAATATTTTATTTTGCAAAATATGCAGCCAAACAGTCACCATTTTGTCACATATTGCAGTTTCCTCATCTCTGTGTTTATAATCTATGGGATAAAATGTAGAGAAAACAAGAGTTTAATGGTTAATATAGCATCTCCAGCCAGCTGTGGAGAAAATCAGAGACGTTATATTGGTTTTAGTGGAACTATTATTGGATTGTTGAAGGTCAAAGGAGTAGGACAATGCTTTCTGATAGGGCTACTCTTTGTTTACATGGATATGTACTTTTAGGTCTGATGGGTTATTTCTTTTGAGTTCTGCACCTGTGGGCTTCCAGCGAATTCTGTGTCCACAGCTGAGAACTGCAGTGGTTTGCAGAGACCAGATAAAGGTAAGAAACACAAGATGCTCCATTAGGTTTGTAGAAAGCATCAAATATCTGGTAACTAGATGGAGTATAGAATGAGTGGATTTTCTGAGTAGTCCTTCTGTATAGTCTTAACATGAAATCTATATGTGAGAGGTATTTAGGTGTTAGATATACAACAGCCCTGGAACAAGAAGACATAACAAAGGTCATTTTTCTCTGCTGTTCTTGAAGGTCTACTACCAGCTTTGTTGACTGTAAACTTTAGCTGAAGTTTTCCATGCAGTTCAGGCATTCTGGGTTTTTTCCTGCTATGTTGATTCTCTAGCATCTAATATTATATCAGCTTTTGCTACGGGCTTTTCTCTGCCAGGGCAGTTACAGGCTCTCTTCCCTCTAGCTATTCACCTGCTTTTGCAAAGCTTGTAGGAATGTATGGAAACCTCTTTTCCTTCTGTCACTTTTTGAATGAAATTTGACAATGGTTTTACTTTCCTTAGTGAATTTGGTTAAAATGGTAGAATTTTAAAAAAAGATAAAAAGGAAATAAACCAATAAATCCTTTTCACCTTGAAGTTCTACTGAGTTTTGAAATACCCAGATAATACAGATTAGCTCTAGTGGACTCTTTCGTAGAGTGAACCTGGATAACAAGTTACTGAAAGTCACTGAGCAAATGAGATCAACCTCCATGGAATATTAAGATCAAACATAGGGTTTCCAACTGTAACTTGCTTTTTTAGGTATGTGACAGTTCAAGAGAAATATCCATGGTTATAGAAACCCAGAGACCTGTCCATTCTGCACACTTCTAGCTTGGATCCCTGGGAAGAAACAAAAAGTTTAAAATGTTCATGTCCTTCACCTAGGTAGAACTGTCAATTTTTCTTGATATATTTATGTTACAGCTGTTTTGTAAAGGGAGACAAAATTCCTTGTAATTATTTAAATCACTACGGTATTTTTTACTTTAGCAATGTTCCACCACACTTCAGCCTGTCACCGTGTGTGTTTATGTTTGTTTAGTGCATCTGCCTGTTCACAAGCAAATAACACAGGTAGAACTGGATGTCAGACAATCATCAGTTTGAAAACAGATCTATTTCTTTTCCAAAATCCCCATGGGATAATCTGTAATGATACCTTTTTTTTTGTCAGTGTGTGTCACTGCTGTGAAACAAGCTGCACACTTTGTTTAATGTTGAGATTTGCTCCAGTTACCAATGGTATGAAAAAGTTTAGGTGGGTACATATGACAAAGATAGCTGCTTATCTGACTCTGAAATTACTTTTATATGATAATGCAAGTATGAAAAATAATAATAAATAGCTTTGCAGAACTTGCCTGCTTCTACCCATCAGTCCTTTTCTTCATCATTCTTCACCACTGCAGAACTGGAAAATGTAACTTGTAAGAAAAGCTTGGCTTGGCAACCATAATACATGGCTTGCAGAAGACAAGGAGTTCATGTAGGTAAATAGATCACTGTTTTGCAAAATACTTGTTCCTTCTTATTAGTAATACATTTCCTTCTTCTGAAATTTATTGATCCATTGGAAGTTTGTGCAGCTAAGGCATGTTGGAAAAGAGAGGGATTGCCCCTCTGGACTGATACTCTTCCAAGCCATCTAGAGTGCAGGGCTTTCATTTGAACCCATGTTATTCCTTACTGGTTGGCAGTTGGTCTCTTGGTGATCAAGCAGTCAGCTCTGTTTCTTAAGGAGCAAAAAATATAAATCCTAATTTATATCTTAGAGTACAGAATAGCATGAAAAGTGTGAGGAAAATTATTCTGGCTATAAGAAGAAAAGCTGTTAGCTTGCAAAACCAGAAAGAATTCTAGCCTAAACAAGGATAAATGTCTGTTCTTGCTTTCCTTATGTACAAGCCTTGAGGTAAAAAGGATGCAGCAGGCCAAACATCTGCTTTGAGGCAGCTCAAAGGAAACACTGAAAAGTTGCCTTTGCATCTGAAAAAGTATTATTTTCAGCAGCTTTGCCCTAGAAATTTATTTGTCCAAAGGCCTGTTTCTCTTCTATAAATCTGACTCTGCCCTATTCTACCCACATTGTGCACAAGTTATAGCTCATAAAATGTATAATTGGCTTGCTAATTACATCATTCAGGAAATATCTTTTTTTAAACACGGCTTCAAACACTGTTTGTTTTGTGTACTCAGACTGTGCTTGGCTATTAAGCAGAATCTGCCAGACATATCTGCTCTGTAAGAGCTGATCTGCGAACACATGAACCTTGGCCTGATGTTTTTCACTCCTGCAGTGCCTCATCACAACAGTGCTGGTCCTTTGGGAGCACAGACAGGATGACAAGCTCATTCAATGAAAAGGTAACATGTAAATGAAAGTGGCAGTAAAAATAAGAACGTGTCACCTATGAATATTTTTCTAAAAGAGGACCAAGCAAGGTGTTGAAGATTTCCTATGAAAACGTACTCCATGGTTCTTTTGTTTGCCTACTCCTGAAAACTGTGCTTTTCCTTGTATAAATAACTGTGTGCAAGGGACAGTTCATGGTTTCAAGCCGTAAACAATACCTCAAAGATGGCATCTTAAGAGGTGGTAATAGATTCTTGCTCTCTCTGGCTGACCCATCTGTACATGGAGCAAGAACAAGCCAAAAGTCCATCTGTTCTACACATCTCTACAAGAAAATACATGGGAAGGTCCCAAAGGGCCAAACGTTGCAGTAAAGATATGAAGACGCTGAGTTTGGAAGTCATCACAGCCCCTATTCTGTTTTGGTTTTTTGTTTGTTTTTTTAAAGAAATGCAGTTCTCTGGCTGCAATCATGCCCCAACTCTTTCAGTTAAAAAATAAAGTCGGAAAGATTCTTTGTGCACAGAAGGGACAGAATTTCTCAAGAAGCACTTTATATAAGTTGCCTTTTTGCCATTCATGGATCTTCAGAAATGGCTGCTGAATGCAAGACACTGAAGTGATATAAGGCCTGCATTAGATCAGCTTCAGCAGCCTGCAATACGCTGCCCTGGGAGGGCAAGTGCTCAATGAGGTAAGCTCAATTTGCTCAGAGGGTCCGTTTTCACTAATGGGAAGTGGCATGAAATACTCAATCATCATTAAGTGGTTAAAGATTTGAATCTGTTCATAAAATTGCATCTAGAGTAATTAGGTTGCTGAATGTGAGTCTTTTAAGTGTCTTATCACCGTTTCCTCTGGCTCTGAAAAATGAGAAAAGTTACAAGTTTTGTTAAAAGACAGAATTTACAGTAACTTGAATTTAGAAGCCTGAAGCCTGCACAGACTCAGTGCTGCAAGGTCTATAGATTTATTCTTTCTGATGTCTGTTTAAGTGTATTATAAACTTACTAAAAAAAAAAGTAATGAAGTTGTCTGGTTTTAGTTTTACAAGCAGTGTAGGAAGCATGATCAGACTTTTTTTTCTCCTGAAAATAGATGTGGAACCAAATGCTCTAGAATTTGTGAATACTTGGAATTTCAAAATCCTGAACAAAACACTCAGTGAAAATGGAGCTCCTGCATTTCATTGTGATTCCTCTTAACAAACTATAAAGCTAAGCCAGAGGAGTAATTGCCATACAGTGTTCTGTGTGCAAAAAAAGTTTATCTGTGTTTTAAAAAGTGCAAAGAAATGGGGGAGCTTGGGGGGTAATATTTCCTGGCTGAGTGTTAGACACAAATTACCTTGGGTCTGAGTAACAAATCTCTAGAGCTGAGTGAGTGTATGGGGGAACCATGGTTGTGTGATGGCAAAGCTCTGATCCTCTTCCCTCAGCCTGTACTGCCAGCTGCTTTCAGGACATGTAACTGAGCTAAAAGTTTCTTCCTCATGGGATGGACACTGCTGGTAGAGCATGGTACCATTAAAGCAACTGAAAATCTTTTTATGCTGTGTAGAATTCCTTAATGAGAGGTTTTACCTATTTTAGTCCCCCTTAATGGTCTTAAGCAACATTTGTCCTTTTGATTTCAATTTTCTACAGTCCTGTGTTTTTAGTTATCTTTTTTTCCCCTGATCCTCCATGTTGTGCTGTTTTCTGTTATTTTTTTAATCATTTTTTCTTTTCACATTCACCTTCTTTACCTCAGTTTGGCTGGTAAGATTCCTCAAACAGAAATGATCATATAAAAAAGTATAGTGTGAACACTTACCTTTTATTGTTGGACAAATTGCTCACTGCAAGGTAGAGTGTACTACAGAATTGCTATACATAAAACAATGGCATTTTTATTGTGTTGTGATGAGAACAGGTCACCTTGCAGATGACCTCAGGAAAGCAGGCTGTTTCATGCATGCAATTTTAGCTCATTGAGATTTCAAAGATCCCTTTTGAACATATATCACAAAAAGCCTTCTTTCAGTACATTGACTCTTTGTTCTTCATTTCTGCCACTGAGTTTAACATGCTGATGAAGGCCTGCAGAGAAGGCAGTGATGCCAATATATTGGACTTGGAGAGAAGTGGACTTTGAAGGAATACAAGATGAGTAAAGAGAAATTTGGCTGAAATTCAAAAACACATAGAGGAAGTAGGAAAGGACTGAAATTTTCAGATATCAATAGCAAGGCCACAATTAAATTTCCAGCTACCAAACCCAAATAAATAAAAGGCTCAGAGCCAGACTGCAAATACATATTTTTGTTTGTGTATTCATATTGATCACAGGGTAAGTGCCATTCACTTAGAATCACAGAATCATCAAGGTTGGAAGAGACCTTGAAGATCATCCTGTCCAAATATCTCCCTACATCACCACTAACCCACATCACCCAGCGCCACATCCAGACACATCTTGAACACCTCCAGGGAAAGCGACTCCACCACCTCCCTGGTCAACCTATTCCAATACCCAGTCACCCTCACAGGGGATAAATTTTCCCTAATGTCCAATCTGAATCTCCCCTGCTGTGAGATTGTCCAGTTGTAGACATAAAAATTAAATCTGTGCTCTCTATCTGGTTATTCAGCAGGCTCACTTCCTCCAGAGACTGGTGTAATGGGCGTCAGCCACACACGTAGAGGTTTACCCTAGCTCTTGGAGAGCCCATGGCTTGGGGTGCTGCAGGGAATTTTTATCCTGGGACTCTCAAACCAGAACAATCTGAATCTTTCCTTCATACAAGTGGACAAATGGTCTCATTTGAAGTGTTAGGATAAAATTAATAAGAACGTAGTTTTCATTTCCATCTTTTACACTGGCGCCTTTCTAATGTTTCTGCTCTCTTTTTTCAGGAGCTGCTGGAAACACAAAACTTCTAGTCTGTGTTCCCTCCCCACCATGGAATGAAACTTCTAATATCCTCAGAAATAAACTCTGTTCTCACAATGTCCACATTATCAATGAAGGGAAAAGAAAACAGAAGGAAGGTACGTTGCTTATTTATCACGCCTTTTTATCCCATTGAGACTCTGTATATAGAATCATTGTTCTGCTACATCTTAAGCTTGAAGAATCTGATGTTGTATGCAAATGTCACTGGAAAAAAGGGAGACACAAAGCACTGAAGGCAACCAGGGAGGTTTTTAAGACCAAGCAGAAGGAGATAAGTGCAAACAGATGACAAACTGAAATTGAAATCTTAAAGATAAGGAATTTTCAAATCTATGTATACTCAATAAACAAGAGAGAAAGAAAACATGGACTTGTTTTAAAATTTACAAAAAGTTTATATCAGCTGTTAAATGATGAGTAAAATTTATTTGTTACCTTTTTCTGATGAAGTCATGGATCAATCTTTGAAAGGCAACAGGGAAAGAACAGGAGTAGTGTTGGATGGAAGTGTGGACAAAAGAGTTGCTTACGGATTGGCAGGATTAGCTAAAGCAACAAGCCCAGACAGCATGCACACAAATTAGTTTTAGGAAATGAGCAAAGAAATCAGTGAACCATTTTAACTGACATTTAGAAAAGTTCACCATTTCAGAAGTGATTCCTGAAAACTGCAAAGCAGAAAATAAACCTATATCTACAGAATAGGCACCAGTTTCTGCTTTAGATTTATTGCTTTCAAAAAATAAAAGAATTTAGGTTGGAAAACTAATATGATCAAGACCTTTCATGCAATAGGTTAGACTGAGTGACTGTGGAATTAAGCCCTTGCTTACAATGGATGTTTCCCTGTTCCACAGGATCTGAATTAAGTACTCCAGAATGAGTTCATCCACTTAGTCCCACTGAAGCCAGGGTGAGCAAAGTGTAGAGCTGTAACCTGTTTTTCATCTTTCTGATGTCAGATTGGTCAGTACACTTAATATGACTGAGAAGCCTTACTCAGAAACCAAGGAGACCCCAGAACTCATATTGCAGGAGAAAATACCAGCGTGGTGACACAGCATGTGTTAGGCAGGTGGATCATGCACCATTGATACCTTATGGCCAGAGAGGTTTGTGAGATACTTCCTGGGTTCAAGCCACGCATATCACAGCATTTCACATGGTTTTTCTCTCAGCTGTAAGCTTCAGTTGAAACAGGAGCAGTCTGGTAACAACTGCTTTGCTCAGTGGTTCACTTTGCAGCACAAAGCAAACTAAATGGTTAGGGTAACCATACCTGGAAATGAAAGATGGTTTAGCTCAAGCATAGGCAAAGGAAAACTGACACCCAGCCTGACAAGGTTAATACAGGAACAGATGTGTGCTACTGCTGTCAGGTCATGCTCCAGAGATCTTCAGGGAAAGGTGCACAAGCTAAACCTCAGTACATGTTATGAGGGCTCCTAAAATTGGTAGAGTTTTCAAAGGTGAGGATGTATGCAGGCCAGAAATTATGAAACTGCTGCCACTGATTTCCAGCATTGGCTGTTGGAACGCTCAAAAATTGAGTATTCATTTTATGTGTTTTCACTTGACCCAGAATTAGAAATGTGTTCCTAGATAGCTAATCCAGCACAGAACCTTCTGGTATGGCAGTTTCTTTATAAATATTCATACTTTGCCACCAAGTATGACCATTGTGAAGCTAAGCAAGCTAATGTGCTATACTTACACATTAGATTTATCGCAGGTTCAGGGAGGAAAGAGATACAAAATACTTCAATGAGAGATTAGTCTGGGTTATTCTCAATGGAAGATTAATCCAGCAATAGTCCCAACATTTTCTACTCATTTACCAAGCACAAGAATTTATTAAATAGTTCCTAAAACTGCAAGAGTTGCGGAGCTTTCCTGTGACAGCTGTGCCACACTTTATTCCTTTCCTTTTCTGTTCTACTATTTTTCTGCTTTACGTGATAACTTCTCTGAAAAAAGGTTGAGTGAAAAAGACTTGGAAGATTCATATTTTTCAATAGACTTAAGAAAATAAATATGAAAAGGACTTAATATTTTTATTTTATTGCTCTCATTTTGAGAAAAGCTCCTTTTTTGGCTGAATCATTACATTTTCTTAGAAAAATGTTAGGGAAGGATTTTTTCCAGAAGTGTATAAATTTTATTGGCTTTTAATAGGACTACAAAATGCCAGATAATGTGACAGATTTTTTTTCATGTGGAAAATTTAACTCAATGTCCCATGAAAAAGCTTAAGGAAATTTATGGTGCATTGATTCTCATAGATACATGTAGGTGTTTTTAGATATTCTTCGTACTTTTAAGACTAAATGGAATAATGGATTTCTTTTGCTTCCGAGAGGAGTTATGGGTGACCTGACAATCCAGAAACATCCTTCCATTCCTAGAAAATCCTTCTAGTTCTTTGGATCCCTTTGGCTGAGGCATAAAGGGAAGGCAGGATGATCCGCTGATGAAACCCTGGTTCTGGGAGGTCCACACTCAGATCTCTGCACATGTTTATTTATTCACCTGGTGTCAGTCTCCTAGGTACAGACCTACAAAGAGGGATCTGGAAGAGGGGTTAGGTTTCTTGGCATCCTTGGGAATCTATTAATCTGTTCTTCTGAGACTAACAATACTTCCCTGACTCCGTGTCAGGGTTACAAGACATTAAGTGTTACAGAGAATTCAGGAGAAGGATTATCTGTATACATGGACAGATAAGGAGAAAGGTGATTCATATTTACCTTAAAAATGAACATCATGGGATTTAAGGATAAAGAGATAAACAACCCTGTGCTGTCATGGAAGTGTATTCAGCAAATCACACAGATCTACACTTATCCTAAAACCTAATCTTATTGATAACAAGAGAATTTTCTCTAACTTTAAAGGGTACAGGAGTTAACTTTCAGAATAGGAAATACTGACATTTTGTGATTTTCCTACTAATCATTTTTCTTAAGATTGTTTGGCATTGTGCAAAGTAAGCAGCTGTGTAGATGTTTTTCTCAATGGATATCATTATTTTAAAACACTAAGGACAGAGTTGTGTTTTAACAGCCAGCTGCACTTCATCACTCTTTTGATGGTTTTGGATAATTTGCTGTATTATTTATTGTGTTCAGGCTACTGCTTACTGGGCTTTAATATCTTGCTCTGATTTAGGCAACATTTAAAACACCAGTGTGATAATGCACACAAATTCAAGAAACTACCCTTAATATATAGGCTCAAACTCAAAATTATTTTAAAAGGAAAAAAAAAAAAGCTAAAATTGAGCTAAAAAAGCTGACAGTTTTCAAAGCACTAATCCTTAATCACCTTGGAAAAAGGACAAGAGGGACTTCACTTGCCCCGAGTAGAGAATAGATGACCTGAGCAGCTTCTTTTTCTCCATTTTTCTGAGTTAACATGGCTTTACCTACAGCTCTGAACCAGAACCAGTTACTACCCTGCCTGAAAACAGAGGAATCAAATTGAGGATCTGTCTGTCTTTAAATTCCCTCTTGTACAATTAAGTGAATACCCCAAGGTACTCAGGGAGAGGTTCACAGCCTCCTATCGTCCCTCAGAACAGGGACTTCAGCTCCAGGCAGTCCCTTCAATAAGCAGAAAACCTCCCACATACACCTTTGACTCCCACCTATGACTGTGTGAGGAAGCAGTTTGTTTTCTGTATACCAATGTACTACACTGCAGACAATCTTAAAATGGCATTATCATCTCTTATAGGCTGGACTTTGCTTCTCAGTAGTCTTCCCTGTAGTGGTGGTAGCTTGAAATGACACCAGCCAACTGGAAAAAAAAAAAACAAAAAACTTTCTTACATGCTACACCCACTCCTATTCTTTCAACATCTTGGGAAATACAAATATTCTATTAGCATCTCATTTTTCTCTGTTCACAAATATTTGTATAACTGAATGTTTTGCTTGCACAGATCAGGAGAAAATCCAGGCTTTTTTTCCGGTGTTAAAACTCATTTGGAGATTCTCATTTGTGCAAACATGTAGTTGCAATTTGTGCAAAATAATACTTGGTTCTCAAGACAGTTACTGAATTTAATAGTTTTTGGTTTTCTCAGTGGCAGTTATCAGAAAGATGTTGTATTTTAGATGAACAGTTCATGTAATTAATAGCAAATACTTCAAAAAAAGTTGTTAAATGCATTATAGGTTAAACCATGCACGCATAAACTAGTAAATTTGGAAAAGCAAACACATTTCACAGTCTATTTGGGATGGCTAACTACAGAGAATTGTTTATTGAGCAATAACACTTTGACGATTTCCATTGCAAATTTATTTCAGGTTATAATTAATGGGGATATTTTTCCATTAAACATCTCCCTAAATTTCTCAGCCGATGGAGTCATGGTGTAACACTATGAACTTGCCAACTAAATGACTCAGCTGAAAGCTTACAAAGAGATTTAGAGACAGATATTTAAAAAGAGCTTAAATGTGTAAAAGGTGTTTAATATAAATGCTAGAATGTCCATGTGCTAGTTTTGAAGTAAATATCTACACATAGATCTTTATACCCATGATCTCTTTCCTCACTCTTATTTCTCCACTGTGTCAGAAGGTTGTTTGGATGATCCATGATAGGAGTTGTTTCAACATGTAGCACCATTTTATTGTGAAATGTTATTCCAGCACTTTTTAGAAGTGAACAGAATAGAAATTTGAATAATTGGGGATGGGACTTGGAAATCATAATGTGCTATTAATGTATTTTTTAATAGTTTATCAAGATGGGTAAACTCTATGGGTAGTAAAACTACATGACACTTTATCCTTATTCTGGAAAGTACAGTCTGAAATAGGGAACGCACATGACCAATATGTTGTAACCTTCAGACCTATCTTGTGTAATAGTGTTTGCCATATCCTAGAGACTGAAAATGAATTTCTAGTTAGATGTCACTCTTGTCTGCTACTGATAACAAGATCTGGGATACCGTGCAGTTGTTTCAATATGTCAGGTTAAGCCTGTTTAATCTCCTTATGATCCAACTTCATCCTCCAGAGCAGATAGTTAAGACTGAGTTTATCATGGATAGGATTAGGTTTTGTTTCTTCCTAAAGGGCAAAGCTTCATATCACAGTTTAAGTAGTAGAGAAGAGTCTGTAGAAGGCTGCAGTGGGAATAAAGGGAATTATTGACGGAGCACTGGAACAGGCTGCCCAGAGAGGTTGTGGAGTCTCCTTCACTGGAGACATTCAAAACCCACCTGGATGCGTTCCTGTGTGATGTACTGTAGGTGAACCTGCTCCGGCAGGGGGGTTGGACTAGATGATCCTTCGAGGTCCCTTCCAACCCTAGAATTCTGTGATTCTGTGACTGTTTAGACATGTATACACATACATGTAAATACTTACAGACATCTCACAGACTTTCTACCTACTAGAATAGCTCTGTAAAAGAAGGCAGAAGTTTATGGTTCTAGTCAAGAGTTTCTGACTGCTGTATCAATGCCCTCCATACAATGCAAGAATGGCTCTTGCAGCAGCACCAGCTCCTATGCACTTCCTCATTGACTTTGTCTTTGCAAAGACAGAAAGCAGAATTAACTTCTGCCCCCAAGAGATAAAGGTGATGAAGATGGAATCCTGAAAGGTAACTTCCTTGCAGCAGAGTTATAGCTCAACTGTGTGCCTTCAATGACAGAAATATTTTCTTCCCTTCCCTCTGAAATGATGCCTTAGGGGACCTTTGGTAAGCCTACATTGTCAGCCACAGTGGAGGAGTTGTCTGGCTGACAGGCCACCACCATTTGGTGAGAGCTGTAGCAACTGGTATAGCAGCCAGGCCCTAATTGCCTTTTTTTTTTTTCTTTCTTTTTTAAGCATATGAGATAGATGTTCCATGCAAAAAATGAAGTGTGTTCAAGGGTTGGAAATAAGACCTTGAGTGCTCTCTGGTTTTTATCTGTCCCTGCACATCCCTGCCCTGTGAAGTATTTTTAACCATGACACTGGCATTTTCTTGAATAGAAAGCATAATTTGGCAAAGAAACAGATTTTCTGGAGGGTGTATTATTTCTGCTGGTGAAACAGCAACCTCTTTGCCTAGTATATATTGGCAAAGTGCTAACAATATGTGTATTTTGTTTCAGTTGTCAGAAGTCAGAAGGATTTAGGTCTTTATGTGTTGTTAACAGAAAAAAAATCAAGTACAACAGAATTGCCCCAAGCCCTCTCAAGAGCCCATCACTACATCCTAAGGTAAACTAAACAATTTATGGAAGAAAGAGATGAACTTTATATTTTAAAAGATGAACCTTATTAAACTCCTGGAACTTTCTTAATTCTTGTTTAGTTACAGGCAAGCCTGGTCCTATATCTGTACGTCAACGTGCAAATGCTAGGGATTTACCAAAACTATTGGTCTTGCAATGTAGTCTGAAAATGATCGGGAATTCTGATTACTCAGTTTTATTTGGAGGCTCATACCTCTGCTAGATCTCTTTGACTGATCATGCTTTGTCTCTGGCTCTCACATCTTTGTCCTGGGCTCTGTAAACTGCACCATCCTGAGGAGGAGAGCAACCTTGGCAGTTCTCATTACATTCTGCTGCTGTTCCTGTAAAATAATTAAGTCCTAACAGCAAAATTAAGAGCTTGTGCCAGGTAGACATAACTGGAGGTGAGCACCTGGCAAACATGAGGGACCTTAATTGGTAAATGTCAGCTTTTTTTTTTTTAGAAGTAATTGTGAGTGATTTTTCCTAATATACCTGACATTTGGCTTCTTTGTTAAATTATACCAGACTGACCATGAAGAATCAGATTCTAATCCACGTTGTTTAGTTGTGATATGTAGTTTGTACTGCAAGATATGTTATCCATTCTCTAAATACAGATAAATCTGTATTGATAAATAGAGAACTAATAAGTATGCATTTCTGATATATTTCCATATGTCACACCAACACATTTTTCTGCATACTACTATGCCTGCTAAACTCCATTGTTCAAGGTTTATTCAGATTAAACAAAAAGCAAAATTCTGGTTTCAGCAAATGTGTTAAACAATTTTGAAATAACCACTTTGAAATTTTCACTATGTTCTCAACCTGGTAAATGTTTGAGGGATTCAGTGACACAACATACTACTTCCACATGTTTCCATTGACACTATTTTACCTTTTTTTTTTTTCAATTCTACATGTTAGAACCAATTTCCAAAAATATTATTTGCTCACTTTGTGAAAGGAGGATACTAGGATGCTTATGAACCCTTACAGACAAAATCTCAATTGAAGATTTTTGTGAACCTGCACAGAGGTGTAATCATAGCCGTATAGTGAAAATCACAGTCAATCTCATTTCACATGGCAAAATCCTTGCATAATAAAATCAAAGTGGTTTTGTAATGAATGATGAAGTCAGGATTTCACAAGATCAAAAAATAATTGCCAGGTTTGTAATTTTCTTCTCATTGTTATGCATCACTATATTTCTGTGCAGAATCCTGATAAGGACAGGCTACAATTTATATACTGAAAGCAGATTTTGAGATGCACGTGGCATTCAGTAAACAAAGCTCCATGTACACAATGTTATGGGGCTGCCACGACACCTTTCATATTCTAGATTTAGCATATTAAAATCAACATTAAAAATGCAATAAATACCTTTCTCTAACCAAGCACATATGAATTCTGAATACAGAACAAGAAACTATACTGCAAGTACATCAAGAATTAATAAGTATATCAAAGAATTCTTAACTACATTTTGAACATAAAATAGAGAAGATTGGCATTTTATAACCTGGACAGTGATCCAAAAAGTACTGTGTCCCTGTACATCCTCTTCATTATCATGTAGGTAAGTGAGCTGCTCAAATCAAAGCCTCCTGCCCACGCTTATTCTGTTACTCTGCTGGAGTCATTATTTATGTGTTTCATGTTTTTTTTTTCAGAAAATTTACTTTTTTTTTTTTTCATTAAACTGAATAAAAGCTCCCTCACATTTCCAAATAGAAGATGTCCATTTAGTTGGTGGTACTCATTTTGCATAATGTTAACAGAGTATTCCCCCATCTCATACCTACTGCAGGGTAGAAAAAAATGAAAAAATTGAGGCTTGATAGAAAGTTCAATTTTTGTCACTTAGCTGACAAAGTCAGTCAGGCTCCTCAGGCTCCCTGTGTCATCAGTCCAATCAGGAGAGGAAAGAGCACTCTGCAAGAATCAGAGACACGGTCCGAAGTACCCTGCAGCTGTGTTCTCTTCCCATTTCCCGGCTTCTTGTCCCTTATTTGGCAAAAGAAGCAGAAATGTAAAATCCTTTCATTTTCTCTCCCTTCCTCTGTCATGCATGACACACCAGGTTTCCCTGGCACGTTTCCCATACAGAAGAACTGTAGCAGACAACAGAAAACCAGGTCTGAGGCACTGCCCACAAATGTCATCAGTTCCACAGAATAGCCATAGACCAAGTCACTGCTTGATGAGTGCATCAAAGAGATACCCTGTGCTCATTGACTATAAAGAGAGCACGGGGATATTAGCTGGGCACACTAACTGGTTCAAACGAAGCAATTCCAACGTTCATTTGCAAATGAACTACAAATTTGTTTTCCTTTGGCTTACGGTATGCCAAAGGCATGGAAGTCACTAAGATTTCTAAAGAGATGACTTGTGTTAGCTTACACAGCTATTGCTTCTATTGATCGCAAGATAATTCCTAATCAGAGGATTTAAATATGGATTAAAGAAGTGATTAACTTGAAAATTTTGGTCAGCAGTAGTTTAGGGACAGATATTCTGAAGACAATAAAATCCTTCTATAAAGTCTTCTTGCAGGTACAAATAGTGTTTCTCAAAAATTTTAATTTCATGAACTAAGTCTCTAAGCATATTTAATATTAAGTAATGGTAACTATGACTTGCTGAGGAGCAGGTGTTGTATTCAGTAGGTCCATGTGGGTAAGGGTAGAGCCCACCTGTACTAGCATGTTAGCTCAGGTCTGGAGTATACTCAATAACTCTGGTTATTGAATTTCCTGAGAGCTCTGTGAATTCCACTTTGATTCATGTTGCAGAGGAGTCTCAACACAGATACTGGACTCTCTGTGGACTAAACCAAACTAAAAGATATACTCCACCTGTGTTCCAGCCCTTCACCTAATGTCTTCCAGCTGTGCACCTGATATATTCCAGCTTGAGTCACACCCAGAGCAAAACCACACAAACACATGCAGTGTGGATCTTGAGTCATCTTCTCCGAAAGACAGTCAGAATTGGGAAGCCAGTGCCACCTAGGGAAGGTTTTCTAGAAAAAGCAGCAA
This sequence comes from Aegotheles bennettii, assembly GCA_013398125.1. Classification (NCBI taxonomy): domain Eukaryota; kingdom Metazoa; phylum Chordata; class Aves; order Caprimulgiformes; family Aegothelidae; genus Aegotheles; species Aegotheles bennettii. The sequence goes on from VZRW01005389.1 coordinate 822,255, forward strand.
GAATTTTTGGAAGGGCAAATTTAAAGAACTATCATATTACAGTCTTCAGAAGAAGAAACCTATGTTGTACTAGCAGGTGCTTTAAAGGTAAGAATACCATGCAAGTGTGTTGAGGAGCTTGGCAAGTAAATACATAATTTTTAACACATTCTCTCCTGCTATGTTTATATATATGTGTAAGCAATTTTTAATGATATAACACACAGGTATACTTCCTGATTTCCTGCTGCAGGGTTAAGTTTGGGACTGAGAGGCTCAAAATTCATAAAGCATCTTCAATTACAAATGTATATGGATGCATAAATTATTTTCTTAAAGTCAGCTGCTGCCTGGTATGTACCTTCTGTATGAAAGGAATGACATTAAAACGTGTCTGATGAAGCAATAAAAACTGCAGTATTCAGTAAAAGAAAACAAGAAGATAACAAAAACAGATCATAGAAAATGAGATAAACAAGACTGCTGCCACAACAGGCTCCCATCCACCATTACCCACACACTTCATAAATATGGAATGGGATATATAGTACAGATAACTCTTTCCTGAGAAAAAAGAACAATTTGTGCCCACACACTCTTACGTGTATTTTCCAAGTGTGTGGGTAATGGTTGCTGAGAATCTGGTCTGGTATCATTCCCAAATTTTTCCTGAGCAGAATGAACTATGAGTGAAATTCAGAAGTGATTTAAACTCATACATCACACCTGTACATCCCATTCGGCCATGCTCACAGTAGCCACTGACAAGAAAAAAGGATGGTATTTGGCAGAAACCAACAAGGGGAAGACAGAAGAGCTGAAATATTTTTTTCGGTTTAGTAATTCACAGGAAAAACACATGCAGTGTACATTGAACTGAAAAAGAAAGATTTCTAGGGTATTATTAAAACAGAGAACCAGCTACAAAAACAATCATTTGAATCACCTCAGAATGCTGGTTTTGTCCAAAGCAATCTGTTTTCTTTCATTTCAGCTGCTTAGTCCCTTGTTTTAATCTTCTTGGGGTTTTTTTTTTCACTTTTGGTTTGTGTCACTTTTGAATGAAAAATGCCTTTTCAAAACTGAAATGTGTTTTCATTTAGAAATGAGGAAATGAAACGCACTTTAACTAAGAAAATATTCATAGCAAATACTTCGATCCTTTGTTGTGTCCTTGTTCCTTCTGCCTTGTTTTTCTCAGCCAGATTGCCAGTCTGGGAACAAATTAATTATTCATCATAAGGACCCTCTTTTTTTTAGGGGTCAGATGCCTCAGTTTCTGTGGAGGCAGTTCAGATGCCCAAATAGCTATGATAATGCCATCAGAGCCACATGCATATATGCAAGCCTTCAGCAGGCTCAGCTAGTACATATATATAACCAGATGTATCCAGAATGGCATTAGAAGTTATATTTAGGCAGCTTTTTTCTTCTGAGTCAGGTCACAATAATTGTTCTTTACAAAGACTTCTGTGTCATCTGAGAGGCTGGTGATTCAGTTTTTGTTTTTCTTTTAAATGCTGGTGGAAAAAAATGCTTCCTGCTTGCTCTGACCAGCTTTGCCTACACTCGGTTATTTCTAGCTTATGTCCTCTGGGAAGAGAAAAGTCAATGACAAGGCAATGTCTGCTTTAACATTGGGTGTTAGTTCTTATGATCTGAGAGTGATTTGTGTACAATGTGAGTATGAAGGTCATACAGCAACACTTGTGCCCTAGGAATAAACCAAAAATAAGGAAAAAGCAGTAAGTGAAATAAGAGGAGGCCTATGTTATTCCACTGATTCAACCAACTTTGAGTACTGCAAAGAGAACTGATAAGTAAAAGTTTGTTTGAAAAGGTCTATTTCTATTCACTCATCAAGTGTTTTCTCAACCCATAAGATACTCAGTGCTACTTAGTAATAGAGGAGGACTCAATATAAAGCATTTTATGTTTATACTATGATTTTGAAGCAGTCATCTGGTTAAAGTCTGTGTCTTCAGTTCAGAACATGCATTTCCTTGCAGAACTCAGCATGCATAGATAGAAGGATGTTGAGAAGGACTTGAGAAAGAAACGATAGAGATGTCTCCTACCTGTTCAAAACCTGCAGAGATGTGTCAAGGTAAATCAAGTTTTGTATGCTTATTTGTGTGTTGAGATATCTTCTAACTTTCCATTCAATAACTTTGCTACGCAGAATGTAGACTGTAGGCAATCCGATCAAATTCTTACTTTTCAATATTAACTTCTCCAAATGGATTCCTCATTTCCAAACAAATGTCGATTTCTGTGCACCTGTGTAGCTTTAGGAAGAAGCTGCAATCCCTCAGAAGTGAATGGTGACATTGAGGCTGTAACTCAGACCTTTCTTTTGGAGACAGACGAAAGTCTCTTGCCTTTGAGTTGGATGGGTGTGGTGAGGTGTCTGAGTACACCTGTAGCCTGAAATAACACCATGGGTTGTTTTTCCTTCATTTGCCTTCCAATACCAAGGATTTACATAGTTTTTCCTTTCCTTTCATTGCTTAGAAGGAAAACCCTGAATCCCCAAATGGGGATCTCTTTGGGCCTTGTGTCTTGCTAGTTTTGCTCTTTTTATATTGGATATACTGTTGTAGTCTGACCTGAGAACGTCCTTGATGAGTAGCCAGAGCTGGAGCCCTCCACTCTTTTTCAAATTGGCAGGCACCGAGTAACTTGTAAAGAAAGTGAAGTGCTTGCTCTTGCTTACATGATTCATTATTATTTTTCCATCATTATGAATTGAAATAAGCCAGCTGTTATAGTAACAATGCGCCTTGCACTAAGAAGCATGACTTTAACTAGGAATAGAAACACATGTCACATAAAAATGAATCTAGGGATCCACATATACATCCAAATTAGATAGCACAATAATACCAGCTATGGATATGTACATAAAACTTGTTTTGTGAGAATATTCACTGTTGTTTTCAAAGTGAGACACAGGAGGCTGATACCATTTTAAATCAATAAAAACATTCTATTCACTTGAAAATAATAAATTTTATTCACTGTCCTTCAATATTAAATCTATGTATTGTTAGACTACTACTAAGGCAAGTAAATCTGAAATTAGATACTAAGTATGTTTTTCTTTATCATTTTAGACCAGTATTAAAGTCATTTACAAACAGGTTAACAAAAACTGAAAAGCACTAAAAATCTCTGAAGGCTTTTAACCTGAAAAGGTTTTTTCAATTATGCATTATAAGTAATCTACAGAACAAATTGTCATGTTTGTGAGAACAGATCTTAACACTCCTGCAGAGCTCAGTTGGATGGTCCATTCTTTAGGGTTTTTGTCACGCTGCCTTTTCTGTTCTTTGAAAGGCTTGTATTTGACACTAACATAGGGCTAAGAATGTTATTGCAGCTGTATTTTTTTTCTCACTTTTTACAAATATTTACATAATCATATTTTACAAGAAAAAAATCTAAAATGTCTTCTTAGAAGGCACTTTTCACAAGTACCATTTAGTGTTGCAATGCTGTAGCCTGCCTTTACAAAGGGGCATTTCACTATTTCCCCATTGTTTCTTCATGTCTATCTGCGCCTTTATTCTTCCAACTTACACACAATTTCTTTAGGTCAGAACTAGCATTTGTTCTGTGTTCATGAAACATCTTATATGGCAAGGTCACCAATAGTCTAAAGAACTATTCAATACAGTAATAGAGGAGTGTTGTGAGATCTCATCCAACAAACGTCTGCAAATCTTGTAAATTAAGCTCCCTACCAACAAACTCTTTGAATACATGACCTCTCAGGATGTTTTGTTAGCTCTCTGAGAGGAATCTGCACACCCAGTAGAGAGCATGGTGCAGTTGGGTCAAAACACACACCACCACAGTCAGACAGTCTCACTCAACCACGCAAGGTGTAACAGTAGGGACAAATAGGTACAACACAAATTTAAATCTTAAGATATTGTAGTCAGGTTCAAGAAGATGGAGTCCTACTGAAGACCTGAGAAAGGCCATTTTTCTTTTTTTTTTCTCTCTTAAACACGGTCTGTAGAGCAGTAGAAAAGAAGATATCGGGTCAATTCCTTCCTCTGGCTAAGGGGATTTTAATCCATGCTTTTCTCTCTCTTTTGTTAAGTGAGATAAAGCCTGAAAATAAATTTCCAACTGTAGATGTGTTATGAAACGTAAATATTCTCTAAGAGATTTAGAAAATATTCCGATAAAATTCTTCAACAGACCCAGTATGTGCAGGATGTTAAACACCAGACTTACCTTTTCTCTCTCATGTTTGGATCTGTCATCTAAATAGGAATTTTTGTCTTGAATTCACTGGAAAAAAAGCCTCAGATGTTCTCTTCCCAAGCACCTTTAGTTATCAGGGCTTTTTTTGAGTAATGGATTTCTGTTTAAGAGTCCTGTTTTTATTCTTACCAAGCAATTGATGACAAAATGATTTCAGTAGTAAGAGATAGGCTTTGACATAAGCTACAGCTAGCATCTGAATACTGTACTCTGGGAGAGATTGTGCTGCACACTAAATAATAGCTCAGGATCTTTATCAAGATATGCTAGACCTTGTTGTAAACTTCTGAAAAAATGTTAGTATATATTTCTCAAGTGATATTGAGGTATGCATTGGACCTGGTGAAATTCCACTAGTCATCAGCTTACTTTAATCACGACACCCCTAAGAGCAAGCAGACTACCCTGTCCCACCATTCCAGGTGTGGTAGACCAATTTTTTGTCTTCTAGACTAGGAACACAGTTTTCTGTGCAAAACATAATGCTCTTAGCATCACATGTTTTTTGTGATTCCTCTCTACCATTTACTGCCAAGGAGAAACAGCCTCAGAGGGGTTATGTGTGTTTTTCAGGGCTCACAAAAGCAGAGGCACAGCCTGCTGTGAGAGGTCCTGCTCTCAGAAGAGAGCATTCTTCTTTTTTGAACTTTTCTGTATTCAAATATATTTTTGTACACGTTCTGACAGATGTGAAAATCCTTATTCTCCTTCCTCTCTGATCAGACATATGGGCATTCAGAAAGGGATGTATGAACCTAAGATTTGATTTAACACAAGGAAATAAGTCCATCATCTTATTTTTTAAAAAAGTATTTAAGGTGTAGTAGCCAGCTCATTGAACTAAAAGCTATAATTCCAACCTGAAAAGGCTACACTTTAATTTTAAGTATGAAATTATCTGAAGAATAAAAATTAGTAAGCATGTGTTAGCACAATATGATCAGACAATTATTTCAAAAGGACACACTTGGGAAATACATTTAATTCATTACATAACATCTGCTAAGATTCACTTCTCAATTCTGATCTGCAGCTATTTGTTTCCCACTAAATCTTAGGTTGATGAATCAGCTAACAGCCTTCTTTCTCAATGCTCTGCTTGGGAATGGGAAATAGTACTTTACTGGTGTGGTAAAAACATAAGAAGGGTAAGATACACAAGGTGCTTGAATATCAGTTGAAGAGAACTTATGATTACATAGATAAATAGATGACATTTCCCCTTGAATTCTATTTGTTATCCATATGTTGAATACGCACAGGTTAGTTCAGCAAACACCCTCACAACGTATGTATATATAAATCCATAAGGGAGTGAATGAAAACCACTTCACACAACATGTACAAGACCAAAATGGCCTTAGACATGGTAACCTGTGATAAGCTAGACTTCAGGACCCACAACCAAATTCTGGTTCTGAGGCTGAAAGCAGGCTATGGGGGTCATTGCCAGTTGTAAGGCTTCTCTTCAAATGCTGCTAAGATTTGGTAACCTCAAAATATGTCAGTCATCCCTCAAGTGTGCACAACTGTCTGCTCATACATACATTCCCTGTCCTCCAGACCCACCTAAATTAATGGAAATCCTTGGAATGGAAAGGGTACCTTAGTAGGGCGTTGCTGTTGTAGCTCATTGTTAGCTATCACACTACTGTATTAGACATTAATCTTTTATCCTTGTTCAGCTCCAGTAATAATGTGTCATCTAAGACTCCTGGCTCTTAATTGGAAATCATATTGCTATTCTTCACCTCACCCTGCTGTGACTTTTCTGTCAGTCTGCTCTTCCCTGTGGTATGATACAACTTAAGGGAGCACAGGGGTTAATGCAATTATTTACATATGGTAATACAGTGTATAGCAGTGAATTGATAAAACAGTTTGCAGCATTTCAGAGCTAAAAAGCAATTAGATACCATCTCATCACTGATTTTCCGATTCAAGTATGTTACATTTAACCTTTAATCTTTATGCTTCTTGCACAATTCCAATGTCACCTTTCTTTTTTTTGGAGAACAATGTGCAATCAGACTGGATTTGGATGGACTAGAAGATAGTAGAGACAAAAAATATTCCTTTAGAGCTTTCTTTGCAAATTTCATGGCTCGTTCCTAATATCAGGCATATAAAATCATCTCCTCTTATAGTCTTCTCTTCACCCCTTCCTATATTTTGCATTTTTCCAAAGTGGTCACACTACAAAACTGAAGAAATAAAAACGTATGGTTACTCTTTGAAAATAACTGCAAGCATGAAGTGCTGAGTGATATCTTTATGGAGAATACAGGCCTACTGAAGTAAGAGGGAAAATTGACTTGACTTGCAGGAAGCCAGAACCACCTGCAGAGGTGCCTGATTGCCAGACAACACTGGATGCCTGCTGTCCAAAAATCACTGCCGTCTCTGATATCTTACAGTGGTTGGTCAAAAATAAGAAACGGAAATAACCAATGCCAGAAAAAGCCAGATCTTTAACTGATGCATAATGGTGTCACTCTGAGAGCAATTATACAACGATGGTTTTTGCCAGCTGAGGAACTAGATACCTGTGTTTGCATGTACAATACACATGCTGTTTTCTTTATATTCACAGCTACAACTTTTGATGAAATATTGATTAGGAATATAAATATTTATGCATTGTAATGATTTTAATAAGCAATTACATTTGTTATTTAAATATTTTCATAATTGCTTAGTTCATAAAACAGAACACTAAAAAAGAACATCTGATAACATTATACCATTATTCCCCGTGATATCTTATCCACAGACAAATTAATGTTCTTTCTGATACTATTAATTTAAAATCTATCAGATTGTAATTGCAAACATAGACATAAAATCTCAATGAAAGTTGTAATGGAAGGAAATAAATCCCTGAGCTTAGAGCATGTTCTTACCAGTTGCAGGCACCAGGCAATATAGAAAGAACCAGACAGAGAGGGAGTCAGTAGTATTTTATGGCTCTTTTCAAAATGCAGGAGCATACAGGGATAGAAACATATTCTATGACAAGGTATTGAGGGTAATGCTTTACTAAGTATTTAAGCAAAGAAAATGGGAAAAATCTGTTCTGCTCACTTTGTGACTCTAAATGACAGTAGCTAAGTGTGGTAAACATGATTGAGGTCAGGATGAAATTTACTCTAACTTTGACATCATCAGAAAATAGCAGGAGCAGTTCAACCCCCTGCTGTCCCCCAGCTGGCTGAGTGTACTTCCAAACGAGTAAGAATCCCAGGCAGCTTCTCAAAGCAGCAAAAAATTCAAGGTCACAGTCTCAAGTCATCCTGGGGCCTTTCCTGTCCCAGGTGTGAGACAGCATGTGCCTCACCAGCTTGTTCAAGCTTGGGAAAAAGGAGGATCCCTTAGAACGCTTACTCTACAGAGTAGAGCTGACTGGGGTCTGGAGCTAGCTTAAAAAGTATGGGACCACCTTTTTTGAAGATTTAAGTACAACCTTAAGACCAGGTGCCCACTCAGCAGCAAGTGGGTCTCTGCCACCAGAAAAGCCAAAAGTGACACTGCACCTGGGGAACAGGTGAGGGGTGGCAGGGGTAGAGAGAGAGGTCTTTAACAAGACCTCATCTATTGCATCAGGTTGCTAGATTTTTTGCAAACTAGAACTTGAGTATGTATTAACAATAATGGATTTCCCTGGACATGTAGTATCCTCTACTTAAGCTTGATTGTTCCATGTCTTAGATAACTAAATATCAAAACTGTGGTAGTGACAGAATTAACATTGTCAATTTAGATCAGAATTAATATTGTCCTGAAAAGAGTCCAAAGCAAACAAATTTATGCTCTGTTCAGAAACCTGTCAGAAAGAGGTTGGAATGTGCATTAGTTCTTAGCAGAAGTGACTGCAGAGTTTATCCATCATAGTCTAGTCCAGGGATGCTGAAGTCACAAGAATTTATGGAAAGGGGAGAAAGGACCCATAGGCAAACATGAACAGAGGCAGAGATCCATTTCTCAGTGGAGGCAATACAGTCACTTTAAGAAAACAACCAATAAACAAAATCAGGCACTGACAAGCTGTTAAAGTTCTGAATCATTACCGTTCTGAATGCAAAATAATTAAGTAGTATTATTTAGTATGTAGAATAAACAATAGATAAATGTTTGTGAGTTTTATCAGTGATGGTGAAGCTGAGGAACAGTATCTTAGTTCTCAGCCACGCCAGATGTGACAAGACACTGAGTGAAACCTCAGCCCAAATGAAATTAATGAGACTTCTACCATTTATTTCAGCTGGATGAGGATTTAATGCCATATTCCTACCAAGAATCTTACACTGTAAATTAATTTCTCGGCAGTCTCTTGTTGTCTCTTGTTAAAGCACATATTTTACATTTGTATAGGGTAGCCACACTATACTCTCAGTAAAGCAAAATGGTGTGTTGAAAAATGTGAGGCATTCTTATACATTAAACAGCTCCTTAGAACTACAGAGCTAAAGCAAAGCAGGGGAATTTATCTACAGTCTGGCTGCACTGAAAAGTTCCAGTCATCTGCTCTTAACATTGGTATAACCATACATCTCCTCCTCGGTTTAGTTCAGATTTGTAAATGCAATGAAATCTTCCATGGTTTATCTGAGAAAGGAGAATTACTATACTTTTATGATGGTGTAATTGCTCTATAATAGCTAATAATGATGCATCTGCAATATCATAAGCACAGTGTTATAAAATCCAGTGCAAACAATTAGAACCTCTGTTATATCTCAGAAAGTTATTTCAGAAATGGGATGAGGTTCAGTCATTCGTGTAGACAGATGCTATTTTACATTTGGTAATGTAGTGAAGAAGATAGCTTATCTAACCCTTTACAGTCATAATCAGTTGTTTTAGAAGGTCTGTCCAAACAAAAACACAGTAAAAGGTGCTGACAACTTTGACATAAAAAACAAACAAACAGAAAAAAAGAGTGAGAAGACAACTGAATAGGGGGAAAGCAGGCCTATTTGAAAAACAGATGGCACTTAGGCATTTACTCATGTCTTTTGTGCTAGCAACTCTGTTGCTTTAACTCCCAGTACTGCAATGTGAGACCCTCTGCCTTTTGAAGGCTCTGGTAGCAACAAGTGGTATGCTCAGGTCCCAAACTACACTGATTTGGTTAAGGGACAGCATTGAAGAATCGTTTTCATCAGGAAACTGAATTGAAATGTAGTTTTTAGCAAATAGACTGGTTGTTTGGGTGGGGTTTTTTTTAAAAAAAAAAAAAAGAATAAAAGAAAGAAGTATTTCTTTTGTGAAGGATCAGGATTATGGAAAATGAAACACATTCAGTGCTCTGTTAACAGCTTCCCTGCCGAAAGCTCTGTTGGCTCTTGTGCTGAAACAGATCCACCTTCAGCTCTTGCTGGTAAATCCTTTGTACCACAATGGTCTGATTTGTATTCTTTTTCCACATACACAGAATCTGTAGCCAGCTGTTGCAGATCCATATTTCCTGGCATGTGGAAGGTCCCCTCACCCTAGCATCGTGTGGGAATCTCCAGAAGCTCAAGGCTCAGCTCTAATGCAGGGAATTGGTTCATCTTCATGGCTGTTTTTTGTTGTGTTCCTTTCTTGTCTTTTGAGGGGCAGACGAACTCCTAGCAAACAGTTACAGAGGAAAGAAAGATTTTATGTGAAAAAAATAACTCTATAGGTAGTATCGCTCGAGTTGAATTTAATTACGATCTGGCTCATCCTGCAATAGTTAGAGTCTTGGTAAAGGATGGCATACAGGGCATGATGAGAAAGCCTACCTATGGAAAAAGAGACACATTCCTTCCAGCTCCCCTCCTGATGATGTTGTGCAGTGTTGTTAAGGAAAAGGATTGGTAGGGTTTTTTTGCTGTTTTTTTTTCCCCCTCTATTATCCTTTGCTGGGAGCCAAAAATAATGGAACTGAAAACACAGTGGGAACTCAGAAACAAAACGTGACAACAAAGGAAAGAAGGACTGTGGAAAAAAAAATCGAAGAGAATGTATTGTGTGAGTGAACTTGAAAAAGGCTGATAGAAACTGAGCCAGGACAAGGCTGCCCTGTGACAGGGACTGAAATGGCAAACATTGCGTAGTGTACTATCTAGATCAGCCTATGCTGACACAATGGGACTGGAAACACAGAGACTGTTATTGCAGTCTCAGGTCTATGGGAATGGCATTAAGAAAATGTCATATACTGTTTAAATTATGTCCTGCTTGCAAAATCCCTTATTCTTTGAAGACTTCTAGAGAAAAAGACAATGCAGCCTTATAGGCCTCAGAGGACAGCTGTGGGTTTAGGCTTTATTTTCTCCTTAGCCCTGGGGAAATCTCCTATTGACTGTGGGTGACAGCTATGCTATAGATGAAAATTTCTCATAAATCATACTGTGAGTTAAGTGCATACTTATTCATTTGCAACCACCTTCTAAAACCCTGCTTCCTTGGGGGACACTATTCTTTCCACAGCCACAGCAAGCGCTGAGCAAAAGCAAGGTGCCAGATGGGGACAACATGACCACGCTGCCTCTTAGGATGGGTGAGGAGCAGAGACACATTTTGCTAAAGATGTTTCTTCCCTCTGCCAGAAAAGTCACTTACTTTGAGGGCTGTCCCACTTTCTGAGCAGGTGTCCTGCTGTCTCTAGAAAGCAGATGTCTCTTATTTTGATTGAAAGGTAAGCATTTAAAAATATTTCTTCTCTTCACAATGTGGGTGGCTTTGTATGTCACATACAAGCTCATTTCAGACAGTCTATCTATTCACAGGCTCAAAATATTTATTATGGGTAGCTATTTTATGAACTGCTCCCTAGAAGCTTTTTATAGAATGTCATATTTATTAGCATGAGAAGTAAAATTTTATGCTCCTATGAAATTTTCCATTGTGAGCCTTTCTGGCTCCCACACAAAAAGATTCTCCCTTTTTAAAAAATTCTGAACACTGACTTGATATCAAGCTTAGCAGTCTGCACGCTGTGCAGTGGAGTTGAGGGGCTAGATCTAGTATTTGAAAACAGGCCATTTATGGTTCTACAGGGCATCTTGCCAGACCTTCACTTGCCATTTCAAGGAGGTTCTAGAGCTCCTATACATCCCATGTCACTCCTGCCATAGCAGATGGTATGCTTTTCCAGTATGGTGTCCCCATAGAGGACACCGAACCCAGCTCTGACTCTCCAGCACATCAAATCAATGAAAACTAGTAATAGTTTTCCTCTACATAGCTTGAAATATTTATTTATTCCTTATATAATGAATTATCTACTGGTAACCACATGTATCTGCCATTGCTTTGGCTAGTTGCTTTATTTCATAAACTCAGAGCACTCCCAAACACAAGCAGCTACACATCTTCAGGCTGTGTAACTCTAAGTGAGAGATTTATTCATTTTCTCAGTTTGTACCATAACACAAAAGACATCTTGTAGAGGCTTTGACACAGAAAGTTCTGCTTGATGTGACAGGAGTGGTGCTTATCGGGCTCACTCCAGTTTTTATTAAGATGGCAAATGACAATAATTGGAGCTGACATTCCTAAGACTTTTTATTGCCTTGTTTAAGCCTGATGGCGGTATTCCTGTCTCTCTCCCTATTAGTTTTTTTGGATAAGCTGCTACAACCTATGTCCAAATGCCTTTCCTATCCTTCTGTTTAAAAGGACTTCATAACCTCAGGTCAGATATAAAGTTATATGTTTTCCACATCTTCATTCCTGAGTAAGGAGAAGATATTAAAGAGGGGAAAAAGGAAGAAAACCCATAAACAGCAATAAATAGAAATATTGTGTTCTTCAATTATTCATTCACTTTTAATTATTTCTCATCTTCATCTTTCTTGACAGTTTGTGAAATGAAATTCTTCAGATGATGCAGCTTTTTTTTTTATTTTACACTTTGTCTATTTTAGAAAATTATGCATTGCAGAACAGAATATTTGCTAGTTAGCAAGAATAAGCATTTATCCTACTGTTATTTCACATCATTACCCATTAGTCAGTAACAATGATTGGCAATGTAATTTTCTTTGCAATAAAACTAATTAACATTCACCTCACTGTATGCTGTTTAGATGCTTTTAAAAGCAAAACTTGAGGCTTTTTTAGCAAGCAGGCCATTAAAATAATAATAAAAAAAATCATATGACATGTTAAAAATGGTATTTGAATACGTGAAAAATGCGAGTGGAAACTTGCTTTAGAACTACTACCTCAATTACAAAATAAAGAAAATAAAGAGTCCCTCCTTTTAAATAACCCTGATGTATTTATTCTGCAGAACTGACAGACTAGTTTTAACCCATCACAATAGCATAATATGTCAGCAAAAGATGGAGATAGCTTTATGGTTTCTCAGCAAGTGCATGTGACTTCATCTTTGAAATGGAACACCTTTTTTTTAGCAGTGTTTGTCAGTGCTTTCTCTATTGCATCATCTAAGTCAATACTGTTCAGAACTGTCTTGAGAAATTTCTGAAAGGTTTTATGAGTAATTCCCTCTCACTTCTAAAACAGATACATCATAAATAGTATCAGGTGATTGGGTGCCAAGACATCTGATAGACTCCACTTATTTTTCACTTTCTTACTCATCAGTTTGTTTCTTGAAGATTTTGTGATATTCCAAACTTCAACAGAGCTCCAGAAAGCTGGAATAAAAACTTCATAGGGGAAAAAAAAAAAAAAGAAAGAAAGAAAGAAAGGGAAAAAAACAGCCAGAAAAATGTTTCCTTCTTGAATGGAGAATATATCCATCACATCACTTAGCCTATAGCATGGAATAAAACTGAAAATCTGGAAGTGGATTGCTGGTAAATGGTAACTATTCCTTGAGTGACTTAATTACAACTAGTGGCGTATTTCAACTCAATGCAATACCCATTAAGAACTAGTCTAGATTAGTAGCCCTGCTTATCCCTAAGTTTATATAAACTTCTTGTTCAAATAGTTTCTATATGTTTAGCAACACCTCTGTAATGGTATATTACTTATACAAAAAAAAGGGATGTCCAGTGGGCACAGTAAAAAAGCACATTTCACAGTCCCGAGGGCTACTTTCTGCCTTGATAAACATGTGTTACAAGATAGTTTTCAATATGAGGATTCTAGAGATGACAGCTCTAAAGAGCATAGCTCTCACATTGAAATTATCCTAATTATCCTAGATATTTATTGGTTTTGAAGGAATCATGAAAAAAATCAAAAATTTTTTGCCCAACAGTGAAGATTTTAAATAACAAATGGTGGGAACTCTTTGTGAGAGTGCTTTGTTTGCCACTTCAAAATGTGAGTAGAATAAAACATTTATTGCTAAATATATCTAAATCACTTTCAGCTGAGGAAGTCTCAGAAAGTATCAGAAAGAGTGCTCTGGGAAAGTACTACACATACTTGTCGCCTTGCGCAGATACTTAGGTATGTTGTTTTGGTCATCTCACAATCTGATCAGAGATGGTGAGCTATTCAAATCTTCTCATCTAGTTCAATCATGTCAAGCTTTCTGTTTTACTTTGGTTTTCTTCTGTAATTCAGAGTACTTTGCACATGCTGAGTCTTAAAAGTTTTCAGTGGAAAGCAGCCCAAGAAACTTCATGTTTCTTGGCATGGCCATTGAAAAGTGCTGCTAGAAATTTCCTGCAACGTGGTTGGATCGTGTAAGTGGTGAGTGGTGGATAATAGACTTCATGTAAACTACATTCCTTAAACCAGATGAAGCATCATTCTTAGCAGAATGGTATAAACATGTAACTATTAATCCTTGTGATGTTTTTAATTGATGAGCAGTGAAAAGTTTCACACCAATTTATCATATCAAAACACAGATGTTGTAGTATTTTAAAAAACATTAAAATGGTAGTTTGTCTCTATAGGTATGCAGCTGCTGATGCTAAGAACAGATCACAGAGACCCACAATCTGGTCAGTCAGCCTGAAAGACCTGGAACATTATGTTTGGGTTAAGTTTCAGAAGCTGAAAACATAATATACCATAAAATATAGAATTAATGGAATTATATCATGGTTCTCAAATTAAGATCCCATATAAGAGACTCCCTGAACTTCCTGGCATGCTCACTTATATGTTACTAACTTCCCATCAGATCATTTGATCACTGAAGATTGTGTTCAAATGAGGAAAAATAACGCATTCTGCCAAAGCCAATGAGTTCTTAAATGAATTGCAGTAACACATTAGCTGCTCACAATTACCTAAAATGGTAGTTTCAGTTTCCTGAACTCGTAAGTAAATTCATATGTATGATTATGAATATCTGATGCAACATTATTCTATGAAATATTTAGACACATTAGAAGCAATATCAGAGAAAAACCAAGCAATTATGGCATTTAATCCACAATAATTCACCTCTTTCAGAAATTTTTATTCAAACAGACCACATTCACTTCTATTCTTGAGCTTCTGGTAAGACAAATTATTAATGAAAAAATAATATACTATTTATTTTCCTTCATTATAGTCAGTGAATTAGCCTACATGAATCATTGTCATGTAAATGATGAATCATAAGGATTTCTGCTCCCAAGTCCATTGTTAGTAGTTTTGGTTATATTGCTTAAGTTATCACTCTTCTGTGGATATAAATTATTTGTGTCTGTGTATCCTAATATTACTCTGAAGGGTTATAATAATAAGTGCCTTCATTGTCATCCAGAGGAATATATTATTTTCCTAAATGAAAGGGTAATCCTGCTCTTCCTTCTCACAGTTTCATCATAGCCAGGGACAGAAAGGGCCCTGCTAGAGCCCACTTTGCACAGAGAGGTGACCAGAAACCCAACCACAGGAAAAGAATGCCACATACAAAACATTCAGCATGCTTATAGCTTTCAGAAGGAAAGCAGCTGGCATGTGGATGTACTTCTTGTACGTGGACTAACTCATCTCACTGTGACCCAACGCAATATTTTTCAGACATTTGCTAGATACTTGGAGCTAACAATATTTAATACAAAATCTGACTGAATATTGTTTGATTTGAATTTCCACAAGGTATTATTCATATGAATCTGACATCTAGAACATATAGTTAAGTTCTGCTTTTGGTGTGGCATGACTGAGACCGAAATAGGTGAACAAAGAATAACATAAATAAAAGAGACTGAAAAATAACTGGAGAACCCAATATTTTTCACTTGTAAAGGTCTATGCTGCATAACTATTCAAATATTCATGTAAACAAACCCCCAAACCACAAACACCCATAATAATGTCAATGAATGAAGATTAAAAATGGGCATGTGCACAATCATGGTCAAACCAAACAGCTGCTCAAAGTTAAATACACATTACAAGCATTGTTTTGCACAATTCAAACAGCTTAATTGTTTTGTCACATCATAATCAAAGAAACCTGAAGCCCTCCTTGTGCTACATGCTTGTAAGGACACTGACCCATGATATTCAGGGTGGCTAGCAGAGGATTTTAGAGAAATGTCAACAGCAGGTTAATGTATTTGTTAAAACCTTCATTGGTACTTGATAAAAAAATGTGAATCATCTGTGAACAAATTCCCAGTAGTTGAAGAGGCTGCCATTTAAAGAAGCTTGTTTAAAAAAACACAATTTATTAACTAGTTTTATTCCTTTTCCATTTATTGTTTGATGAGATACATATAAATAAATGGTAGTAAAAAGTTTAGAATAATTTAGAAACTAGGATGTCAACACCTGCCTAGGTGCTCACTGACAAAGGTCATCAGATCTTTATACCCAGTAGCCCAGCTTCCAAATAAGCACTTGTTCTCCAAGGCAAGTTTGTTGTATAATGAATTTATCTCTAGCTTACAATTTGTCTGGTTTACAACGTAGTAGCATATGTAGCTCTGTCACCTGTAATTCTGCTGAACTATGGCTTCTAGGCTCTTCTTTCTACTAGAACCCAAAATTACCCATGCATAGCCCTGGAGTCTTAGAAAATCTACCAAGACCTGGTCTGTAACTCCAGGTTAAAAATGTTATTTATATATTGTTTTGATTTTTTTTTCTGCCAGTCTGTGCATGAAATCCATTTCACTACAGATTCACTACAGGAAACACAGGTAAGTGCTGTGTTGCTGTATATTTAATTTCATTAAAGAATAACTTCATTAATATTTATAAATTTAAGCATGAGGAGATACACATAAACAAGTACATTGTAAAGTCACTTATCTGCCAAGCTAAATTATGAGTGAGTGTGTCACTTGCCAGAGTGAAGTTCTGGAAGGAATAAGCAGATGGTACAGTAGACCAAGAAGACACAAAGCTTTTCATCATGATTGTTCAATGTGTTACCCAGTGGAGCTGTGATTATATTTCCTTTATAGCAAAGGAAGCCAATAAATAATTTAGTTAACTCTTGTGTTATTGAAGTTGTTCCAGAGCATCACAGCACATTGTTGCCTTTTGATTCTTGACTATTTAGAGATTTGTTCTTTAAAATTGAAGAAGGGCTTTCATTCTTTGTGTGTATTGTGTACCATACATGTTCTGTGTAGCTTTTTAGGTCTTGCTGTATAGAAACAGATAGTCCTGGCTTTAGGGTTTTCATTGCTTCAGGTAAACTGGAAATAATACCTACCATCACTCATGCCAAATGATCCAATTTCCTGAATGAAGTGTATGGATAATGTTCCTGAGGTAACTAGGAACCTTAATGCTTTCTTCTCAATTATACCAGTGAAAGAAAACTTCACTTTACTAGATGGCAATGGACTGATGAAAGTTTTGCAGCCCTTAAGAAAGTCAGTCAAAGTACAGGTTTGGATAATAATAGAGGGTAACTTTAGTTACTTAGCTATTGTGAAAGAAACAAAACAGACTCTGGAATGTAATGGCTGTTCCTAAAACACTTGGAGACAGATTTTCTATTCAGAAGCTTGCAAAACTTATTAGAAAGGGTTAGTTTTGAGTTGGATTCTAACTGATGAGGGGAAAAAAACGGTTAAATTCAAATTGTGGGGTATAGGATTTTCAGTTCTCATTGAAAGGTTATTTATGTGGAAGTGGTCAACTAGAGAAGAAGTCAGGATGAAAAGGTAAAGATGGAAATATTTTTCTTAAAAGAACTCAAACAAGCTTCAAGATCAAAAAGCACCTCAGCATATTTGCTTGGATGATAGTTTTAACAGACAAAGGATAGTTAGTTTTTTAATGACATTAATAGATTTCCATTAGAATTTTATAAAAAGAAGAAAAAAAAGTGGGGGGAAAGGGGAAATATGCCAAAATGGTAGCAGATACAGTATTGAGAAATTGTACAAATGACAGTGAGAAAATGTTCTGTAAGTGCATTAAAAGCAAGAGGAAGACAAGGTGAGGTGTTTTCATAAAACGAGGGAGGAGAGCAAATAAACCTGTGAAGAAATTTAGTTGTGACAAGTAGTTAGATAATGAGGGAATAAGAGCAAAGGTCAGAACACAGGGAAAACACATTCTCTTATTTTATCAGAGAAACATATACAAAGCACCAGGGCCTGGAAAAATTTACCCTTGAGTCCTAAGAAATGAGCCAAAGCAATTCCTCCACAAATTTGAGAACTCTTAAAGAATAGGAACCAGAAAGTGTCAGAAGTTTATTTGTCTAGATAAACTAAGAATACTTGGAAAAATATGTAGAGACCAACCTCATTTGGATTCCAGAAAAGATACTGAAAAAAATTTATGAAACCATCAGTTTGCAAGCAGAGAAAAAGAAGGAAATATATTCAATGAACTAGATCTGTCAAAAACAATTATGTCAAACCAAGCTAATTTTTTTCTTGGAGTGCTTAACTTGCCTAGTGGATAATAAGGAGACACTAAATCTAATATATACATTTATTGATTCAGGAAAGCATTTCAAAACTCGTCAGTGCCTGATTACCAAAACAAGAAAACACAGATTTCATGAAATCACCATAGTATTTTGGATCTGGTTACACAGGACATCAGACAGGGAAAGAGGACAATCACTTTGGAGAATGAGATTAAAACTCAATGTTTTCAGTAGACAGGGAGGTGAATCAATCAGCTCAAATTCAACTCATGTCCTACACTTCAGAAAGCAAAATGGAAACATGGAAACTGTAGAACAAGCTGCTGGGCTGCCTGTAGAAAACTTTCAGAAAAAAACTTGTTGACAAGTCAACACATGGCTTATAAGGCTTTTTTTTTTTGCTTTTTTTTTTTTTTTTCCCCTCTGCACTGCATGACTAAGGTGGTCTTGGATAAAGACCAGGTGCTTAATTGGTTCTTTAAGCATTGGATCAGGTCAAGTAGAATACAAGTCAAGTCTTTGGAAAGTGATTGATGAATTTATGAATTTTTGAATGAATGATGAATTATTTATGACAAAAACAGAAATAAGAAGTTATTTAGAAAATATGAGGAAAATCTGAAGGGCTTGTAATATTAAGCTTAGGAAAAGAAAGCTGAAGACAGGATGTGATAACAGCCTTCTTTTATACAGTAAGTTTTAATAAAGAAGGCAAAGATCAGTTGCTCATGGGCAAGTAGACAAAAAGACTTTACACAAGTATGCATTGTGTTTATTCAGTGCCATACAAAGTATAGTGGATTTTTTAGTTGTTCAGTTGTGTATCTGAAAAGGGATGGACACACTAAAAAAGTACCCAAACTCAAATTTTCAATTTGAGATTTCAATTCAAGATACTTTTGTCTTTCTGGAATTAATATGAGTTTGAATTTGACAGTGTGGCCCTTACCATCCCCTACCAACATCTGTAATAGAACATGTGTTGGCTCTAGTGACTTCAGTTTCCACAATCAGCTTCACTCACCAGTCAGACTCTGCTGTATTCACTTCAACCTCAGGCTACTGCTCTGCAGCAGCTGCTGTGACCAGGAGAAAAACAGCACTTCTAAGGGATTTAGGAGTGTGCAAATTTGAACCCCTGGATTTCAGCTTGCTAATGACATGCAATTCACTGCTCTGTATGTGTTTGTGCAGGTGATGTGTCCCAAGTAGAGAAATATATAGCAGAAATTAATGATATGAGATAGATTTCCAAAATGCTTCATTTTCATGTCTCCATCAGTATTGCAGATTTTTCTTTTTATTCAGTTCTATTTACCTTACTTCTTGGATCACCCTGTTCTCGGTATCTTTATTTTAAAACAGTATTTTAATCAACATTTATAATGACATAATTGTTTGCCTTGCTATCTTTGTGAAATTAAAATAAGATATTTTCAAGCTTGCTTCTTGTTATGCTGCTTACACTGTTCTCTTGCTCCCTCCAGCTTGAACCAGAAGCATATCTGAAAAATTTCCTTGTAAAGTGGGATGTCAAAATTTGCATTAACTGGCCTCTGAAATAAATAGAAATGTTGATTTGTTATAGTCTTTAATGTCTGAAACTGAGGATGCCAATTATAAGATAAAGAGAAAAGTTATGTCAGATGAAAGACCAGTCCAAATATATTTTTTTAAAAAATTTTCCTAACATGACAAGCAGGCAACAGCTTAGGACAGATTTTCTTTAAGAATGGGCTATTTCCCTAAGGTAGCCTCCTAAAACTTATGTTTCCGGTATCTCCTGGGCCAGAGGTGATAGAATCTATTTAACACACCTTGGTGTATTTCTTCCCCAGGAGATTCTTTCCCTTTGGTTCCCATAACTCTTAGCATCCACAATGTACTGCGGTGAGGAGCTCTGCAGCTCGAACATGTGAGTTGTAAAGGAAGCTGCTCTTTTGTGTTTTGTTTGTTTTTTTTTTTTAAATCTGCTCACACCTAATTGCATTTGATGCCTCCTAGTTCTTGTACTGGAAGAGACACTGGATAATCAATCTCTTTTTGCGCTCGCCAGGCATGATTTTACAAGCTTCTATCAAATTCTCCTTCAGCTGTCTGTTCTCCAGTAGGATAAGTCCTTGTCCACTCAGTCAAAGTAATGAAAGTATTCAGTATTCCTTTTCATCTTATTGCCCTTCTTTGAGCCTTTTTGTAGAGGATGAGAACTGAGTGGTATAGATTTAAGCAGGAGCAGGGAAGTTTTCTATTTATTCTCCTCTCCTTCTCTAACAACTTCTAGCATGCCAGTTTCTTTTTTCCCTCTTTCTGAGTTACAGAAAGGAACAGAATTACACATCATGATCCCAAGGTCACTCTCTTTGGCTATATCGTTCAAGACAGATCCCCTTGTTTTATATGCAAAATAGCCCTTTTTTCACCCATGTGCATTACATAACATTTGCCTGGACTGGACTATGTTTGTCCATTTTGTTGCCCAGATACAGTTTTGTAGCATCCTTATGCCCACCTTGACAGTCACACCCTTTTCTTCTCACAAAGTCATAACTGTATTTTCAGCAAAGTTTGCCATGTACATTAAGGACTGCCTTTTCAAAAAAGGAGATCATCTCTTGATTTGCTGGTTTACACGTTACATTTAATGGCTTGTAGTTTCCTGGGTCATTCACAGTATATTTCTTGAAAATTTGTCATCTTTACTGTATCTGATGCTTTCTTCTCTCAGGTATGAAAGAAGCTTTAAATGATATTTTATATACACCACTGACAGTTGTTCACCTTTCTGGTCCTTGGACTCCTTTTGAATCCTTGGGTAAATGCTGACTGATGCAATTTTTTCCTCTTCAGTTTTGTTGTTTGCTCTGTAACATTTATCCACACTTCAATTTGACTCAGATCTTCAATGAATACCCAGTAATGAAGGGTTCCAGTGTGAGAACCTCCCAAAGCTCTTCCAAAGGCAAAAAATTAGTTCAGTTTTCTGGTTGGCCCTTTTTCTCTGAGTGCTCCTTTTATGCCTTTATTTATGACTCTAGAGACCTTTTGAAAGGTTCTCTATTCCTAATGTGTTTGAGGAACAATGTATTAAGTGTATAAAAACCACCAGTAAATACTTTTCAAGCACAAGCTTTTTATGGTCCATCTTACTGTGTCTCTCACATGCAGCTTGTTATCACCTGTGCTCTGATTTTCTCATTTGAACAGAACCTTAGATTTCTTGAAAGCTGCTACTCAACATAAATGACTACCCTCCCTAGAATTTTAGTCATACCCTCTTCTTAGGGTTTTTTTTACAATAGGTTGTTTGGTCCATTTCAATGGCTTCATTTCAACTTTGTTCAAAAAGTTTTTTAATTTTTTGTGGTTGCTTTCCCCACTTAATCTTGAAGCATTTCACACATGACAGTTTAGACGAAAAAGATGTTTTCTAGAAAGGCTTTTTCCAAGACTCTTCCATTTCTGTCTTACATAAGTAAACAATTAAACAGATCATAAAAAGCTATAACATTGTTAAGGGGAGGGAGGGGAAGTAGTTCTACACAACCATACCCTTTGTAATGGAAGTTTCAATACTGAAAAAAAAAATAAATTAAATTGTTTCAGAGCTCCCTCAATCAAATGGAAAGAGTGCAAATATTTTTCTGTCAGTGGAGGAAATGTGTTTCTAAGAAGGCAAGGAGACCATTCAAAACCTCCAGACCGATTCCCATTATGCCTATGAGAGTCTTGTGGCTAAATCCCAAGATTTTTCTTGGAAAATATATTTCATAGCAGAATAGCCATTTGTCTTAACGCCCTGTGGCTGCCTACAAACAAAACGTTCTGCCAATGACTGGCACAAACTTCAAGCTGCAGCCTGAAATCAAGCTGATCCTTTTTTATTCTTTCCTTTTCTTTTTTCAATCTCTCAAGGGCACATCTTGTAGCCTGGATGAGATCACAGAGGAAAGCAGATGGCCACACCATTTGCAGCCTGAGTAACAGCAGAGGAAGCCAGAATGCTAGATTAACGGCCTTGTCCCATGACAAATCTCTGTTAACTCGACTCTACTTGGTTGCGTAGCATTATCTGAGGAGCAGGAACTGGGCAGGCACCTCTCTAACAACGTGATCACAAAAGGATCTGCAGAATACGTTCAACACTGTGCACCTTAAAACACCGCTGCGATAGGAAAATGGTGGCGAAGGTCACTGGTTACTGTGCAGCTTGGGAATTTAGAAGGGTGACAACAACACCTTCACATACCTCTGCCATAGAATTTAGCTTGTAAGGAGAGGAGTTTAAACACTCATTGATCTGTTTGGCTGTCTAGGGTTGCTTTTTTTCCCCAGACTATTGCAAACCTCCAGATCAGGAATATCTGTGCAAGCTTCTAACTACTCCAGAGCAGCCTACATGTGATAAACTGCAATCTGTAGCAGCTGCACAGGCAGAGGAAGAGCTGGTAACACAGGGGTCTGGATAGGAAGAAATGCAAACCAGTGAGCATGAAGGCTGGCATTAGCAAAATATTGGATGAGATGTTGGAATCTCAATGGTCAGTGTGGAGATTGGCACACAGAGGAAGCATTCTTTGCATGGTTTATAGGACAAAGGTTTCTATTGCAGCAGGTACCTTTCTGCTTCAATGAATAATATAAATCCTCACAATAAATATAGATCTCTTCAGTGGATGTCCACTATTTTTACATATTATCCTGAAGGAATGAAAATAATTAATAACCTCTGAGCCACTGGTTCAGCCCTGGTGTAGCAGGACAACTGAAGTGTATGAGGAATTGTCACATGTTCAGACAAGCTTCACACATAATGTGTGATCCCAGAGTAAAAGCAGGTCTCTTATGAGATAAAGGGCATGGGATCTGCCAGGCTAGATTAGCCAATACCAGCTGCTTCAGAGAGAGAAGTAAAAAATAAAAGAGAATGAGTGAGAAAATCTTCTGACCAGTTCAACCAGTTAATTGCACAGTGCTGCACATGGGGAAGAACCCTGCAAGGGAAGATGGTTACATTGCAGATGTTTTCTTGATTAGCATATGGATCCGAGTTTCTTACATATTGATAGGGCAGTGTTTTCTGAAGCACCCCACTACGTCCCATGATGATGGGCAATACAGGAATAGCTGCTTTTGTACACAGCTGGTGAGATCTTCCTGCCCAGGTTCTGCATTGCTATAATCCAAAAGTAGCACTCTACCATAGGAGGGCACATGCAGCGTGTCAAAGTGCCAACTCAGAGATGGCAATCCCCATCTTTCAAAGCAATATTGCCCTTCTTCCAGGGAAAACCACATAGACTGAGTGTTATATTAAAAACACTTCCATGATTAGTTTTGTAGTATCTTTCTTCCTGAAGGAAATGGTCCTAGTTTCTTGGGATAACACTTTCTCATGAAGCTGCTTCTTAGAACTTCTCTCTGTAAGGTACACGCTACAGAACAAAAGCAAAACCAGACACCCTACAATCTTTTTGTTGTGTGTAGCTCTGCATTTAATATTTTTAATATTTTTACTTCTACATGCAGTGATTTTAATGATAATTTTCTCGAACAATTAGTATGAATCGCATGGTTGGAAAAATAGAACAAGTTGTCATTTGAAATAGCCCCTCATACTTGACAGAAACTGCCGTTTTGTGTCTTGTAACCACCCAGAGGCCAAATGAAGTTCTAGTAATAAAATGACCCAGATGCTTTGAGGTTGTTTACATTTGTTCCTACCTTTTCCCAGTGCTGTATAAATGTGAGATGATGGTTTCTCCCATCAGAAAGGAAAAAAAGATCAGAGTAGCCAGAGTAGTTGCATTGTTTTCATCTAGATACAATTCACATGTGAGGAGATGATCGGCACAAAAAAGGCATTTTCACATCTGAGGATGATCGCTGGTGACCTGCTGAGATCTTTGAGCTTGCTAAAACCACTGAAGCCCAAAACTCCTCTGGTTTATAGAGGCACTGTGGTCATGGTCATTCTGGAAACAACTGGGGGCAATTTCCCCCAGTCCTTCTAGTGGATGTGTCTCCACTGACCATAGAATTTCAATGCTCTTTTCTTGCAGAGGGAATTTAATCAATTGATCTCTGCCATGTCCTACTGTCCTAGACCATTTGGTTTCTCAATTTCCCCACTACAATTCCAGTGCTTTTTCTATCTTCTATCAGACTCTGTCACTTGGGCTTACTATTATCTGTAGTCTACCAGCATCAGTGAATTATTGATTGCTCCCATCCCTCTCATAGCTGATTTTTATCAGGTTTTCATCACAAGAGACACTTATATTTCTGCCATTCTTCTGCATCCTGCCTAATGTGAGTTCACATGTTCTTAATAGCTTCTTGGAAGATAAAATTATCAAACATGTATCAAAACCTTATTCATCTCTTTTGCTTATTTGAAATTTCTCCTTTCTTGACATTGACTGAAAAATGCCATCAAACATCAAACCTCTGCACTTTACTGCATCTCATCACATCTGCTGACCATTCTTTCATTTACTGTCATGTTACTTTTTTCCTAAGTTTCTCATATACTGCGGTTTTTATTTTTCCCATCTTCATTATACAACCCTGCTCTGGTATTTCCTATTAAAAACAATCTCACACTTGAGCCCATTTGCTTCTGTAGAGACCACTTTACCTTCCTGTTCAAATTTATCTTTATTCTTATTTACCATGCTGTTTTCAATTCCCTCAGTTCCATGCTCAGACCTGTTAACTCTGCCTTGCATCCTTTGCACTCAATCAATTCAAAGCACTCATGCCAAAATTTTTAATGGCCTATTCTCAGCCAAGTCCCAGAACCTGTACTCTGTCTTCATCTCTATGACCTGACAGCTGCCTTCAATACTGCCACCATTCTCTTTTTCTTGAAATATTGCCCTTCCCTGATGATTCAATTTTCTCCTAGTTCTCCTCCAAACTATTTATTCACTCACTCTTTCTCCACAGGATTCTCTTTTTAATCTCACAAACGAAATCATTTTTGACTATATGATTACTTGATCTACATCTCAATTCCATCTGTCTCTCCTGTTAAAAAAATAAAATTTCTACCAGTTTGTCTTGTGGCTTAGAGACGTGTGGTTACCTGTGGTAAACCTAAAGTTGATTAAGCAAAGTTCTTTGATCCCAACTCCAGATAGCTCTTTTGCAAGGAACAGTGATATTGTCCACTGGTAACTGAGCAAGTCAATAGACAATTCAAAGCCATCCCACACCATAACCCTTTCATGTCACTTTTCAAGTTTTCTTTGAACATAAAACTTATAACTTAATTTCATTAGTACTTTGGTCACGATATAATTTTTTATTTGGCTGTACCAGTACTGTACCAGTGCCTCCCCGTCACCTCTTGTGTCACACACAGGTTGCAGAAAGTTTTGTGTGTGGACCCTCCTTTTGCTCTTTCTGTAGTGGCTTGCAGTAAGAGATCTTCACCCCTGAGGAGGTACTTATTATGGCAATCGGGAGAATAGTAAAATGGTGTTAAAAAACCCTCAGCTTGTGGACTGTTTGCAATCTGATGACCAGACCCTTTTCAGGAATCTTTCTGGTTAAGAATCATTCAGGGAACAAAACCTGCAAAAGTTTTGCCATTGGGTGCTCTTCTACAGTAATCATTGCAGCTTCCACAACAATTTCACAAAGGATGGTACATCTTCAGCATCTCAATACCTCTGTGTATTAATAGCCCTTCTGACAGACATTTATATTATAGATTTTCTTGTATTAGACGGTAACAATCCCATGTTTGTGAAGTAAGGTCAGTTAGGGTTATTTAACATGCACAATGAAATAATGTACCTGGTTTGTAGGGTTTTTTTCCTTTCTTCTGCTTTCTGTTTTTAGCTGAACAAATTATACCTACATTGCAGCAGAAATATTAACAAAGACTTAAAAGTATCCTAAAAGAAGAAATTATACCTTAAACCCTCAAGAGAAATCTGATTTTACTGTGTTCCTTTGTTTGAGTGACCTCTTGCAGAGAAACTCAGGGGTCATTATTGTGGAAACTTTCAGGCAAAAGTGATGTCACCAGAAATCATTTTAATGGAGCCTCATCTTCACATCCTATTGATTTATCTGCTAAATATGAAGGGAAATCAATAAGCAGAATCATTTTCACATCTTTTAAACATCTACAGTAGCCAAAAAATATTGTCCAGTGCTGACATGAATCATTGGAAGGAAAAATCATAGCCATTGATAAGCATGAAAACATTTATTTCTTTATAATAAGGTCATTTTCATGTTTTGTCTGCCATCTGTGGTTTGATGTATTTGTACGAAAGGTGAATTTCACTCAGTGACAGTAGAAATTTCATTTTGTATGAAACAGAGGGTAAAATACTGAGATTTTCCAAATTATAAGGTGAGATCTCAGATAAACCAATGTAGATTCATTGATATTTGCTTGCTGCAACAGAAGGCCTCAAGTGGCTTATTCCCTGCTTTTAAACCAGGAATCTCATTCCATAAACAGCCAATGGAGAGAAGATACCTCTGGAATATTAATTCAGAGAATCCAATTTAGGAGTGTACTTATTACCATGGAATATTTAGGGAGAATAATATGAAGTGTTTCTAATGTCAGATGTATTTCTCATTCACCTCCACCTAGCCACTTTAGTGGCATTGCATTCACATTACAAAAGAGAACTGCAAAATAGAAGAGATCATTAATTATCCCATAAACCCATTTAACTCACAGACAAAGGTGTAAATTAAAAGTTTGACATTTTTTATTTGTATGGAAAGTGCTTCATATCTGCTATTTCTTCTCTCCAGGGCTAATTTTCTTGTGATAACTGATGGGAGTAACACTCCTGAGAAACAACAGAGCCACTGGTTTTCCAGGTAAATTCCAATACCTTAAAAGAAGAAATACACTATTTTGTATTGTATGGGAAATACAAGCTAAATGTTCACTTTCTGTGTGGTGCTTTGTCTGATTATGTGTGCAGATTAACCTTTTTTAGTTTGATTATTTACTGATTTATATCAGCCAAATTAAATAAATTAATGTTATTTTGGCTTTTTTCCTTATTATCAAAGGGTTCTTTATTAATAAAGAACATGGTTCAAAAAATCTTTCTTCAACCAAATAAGTGACACATTTTTAAATGTTTTCAGATGATTCAGTTGTTGGATCTCTATCTTGTGACACCTTATAGAGGCTGAGTTTAGTTGCTTGTTACTTGACAAAGGTCAGATCTGTCTAAAGTTCCTTAAGTAAGTCACAAAAAAAATATTTTGTTATTACCAGTATTGTTATTTAAAACCATGCAAAAAACATTGGAAAATGTGTGGTTTAGCTGCAATGTTAGAACCCATCATTGTCAAATAAATCCAATTATGCCAGATAGTGGGGAAAAGTAGTTTCTGTCCTCTGGCTCCCTTGGCTGCCCATTTACTTACAACAACCAACTCCTGGAAACCGATCTTCACGTCATTCATCACATTTAAAATTAAAAGGAATAAAAACAAGCGTAGTTGGATTTTCAAGAAATCATAGATTGAAACTTATTGAGTGTCACTTTGGCTGCTTTGTTCTAAACTCAGTTTCTCTGCTCAGCCACAGCTTAACTGAACTGTTGATTTGTCATCTCACATAACCAAGGGTTGCACAGTCCTCTACAGGGTTGACTATGAAGGTAGGAATCTTCCACAGTAATGCCATCAAATCATTGGGCCAAAATATCCTAAAGATATCTGAAGTTTGACGAGTAACAGCAAATATGATAACGCCAAATTCTGTTATGTCATTATTTGACATAATTATTTTTATAAGTATTACTATGTTGTGTGCTGTTGAGGCCACAACTGCATGAATAAGCATCAAAAGGATTTCTAATATTGGATGATAAACACAGCGGTTTCAATAAATTCCAGAGGGAACTCTTTTCCAAGAGACTTTTTGCTGACAAAAAGGTGTATTTGAGCATCACATCTGCATGAGTCTCTAATTGGACTTTTCCATTTCTTCAGCCTTTTCCCTTCTCTATACCCAGAGGGCACAGGCTGTGAATGTCACCACCCAACTCTGCAGGCAGGCTCAGCTCCAGCTTGTTTCTTTCCCCTTAGCCACTTGCCAGATTGAAATCATGCCATGTCTCCTCGCAAACACCGACCTCCTCACCGGCCTCGTGCTGTGACTACTTATGCTAAATAATGGCACGGCACCGCAGCTGGGGGCTGTGCGAAGGGCAGAGACAAGGCTTGCTTCTATTCTGTCTGTGTATATACTTCAGCTAGGCTCATCTGGCAGATGACACACCTAGCTAATTCAAAAAAAAGAATTTTTACATGAAGGGCATAGCTTCCTCAAGGCTTTTCAAACCAAATTAGCATTCAATTTAAATCTTTCTTCACCTTCTAATCTTTGAAAATCTAATCAAGCATTTTCATTTCATTGCATTACCACATCAAAGTAAAACTGGTTTGGGATACTTATTATTCTAAGTTCACCATCTTTGCTTACAACAATACTTTCATGAACAGCATTAGTTTCTAGTAATCTCATCTGCACCATCAATTCTTTTTTTAATTTATTAATCTATTAATAAATCTAGTTATCTATATATTATATAACTAGTTATCTATATATTATATATCTATATATATTATATAACTATATCTATATATTATATATATNAAGAAAGTACCAACCAAGGACAATTCTCTAGCCAATGTAAATTGTCCTAAGCAGATTGATTTCATCAGGCAATTGTAAAATGCTCTCTGGGTATATTTACAACTTACCTGTTACCTCTATCAGTCCCATACAATCTTAATTGTATATTGACTTGTGAAAAAATTTCAGCAAGGTCAAACTCGGGCCAAATTTTTGAAAAGCATTTGAAGATATTAATTATGCTTATTGATTTTATAAGTAATGCTGTCTAATATATGAACTCAAGAGGTTCAATCTTACAGAGGCTTTCAGCAGATACGCAGCAAGTCAACAATGTTATTAAATGATTGTTCTTACTGTCAGTACAGAAATTTCTGAAGTTTTGCCTGTAACAAAACTGACCTCAAAATACTCAGCCCAGGATTGTGGAATAGCCCTTGAACTGAACAACCTTGAACAGAGAAGATATTAAATCCTGATTTGAGTGAGGATCACCAAGGGCAGGAGGCTGAGGGCAACCCAGGTCCAAAAGCCAGCTGAGATCAGCAGGCCTGTCTAAGCTCTGAGCAAAATGAGGGACCTCAGCATGCACACGAGTTTTCTGTTTTTTTCCCTTCTTTTTTCAGATAACTATGTTACTGTGGACAAAGTTCTGTAGCTAATGATTACCTATTTAGAGAAGAATATGAGTTCTGCCCTGAAATAAATGCTTTTAAAGGAGCCAAAGGTGCTGCTTAACTCTGTAATTGTAACAGTACCTGGTAGAGCACTTGCTTGTTTAAATCAAGGGCAATAACCAGCCTTTATTTTCATAAAGAGAGTATTGTCAAAGCAGGGTAAACAGACACCCTCTGATCTGTGAAGAGTGAAAATACCCAAAAACCTCTCACTTTCTCGGTTTCAAAAAAGTTACAAGGAATTTTGAGAATGTGCCAGAGTAAAAGCTCAGAAAATGCTGTAGTTCATTCAGTAGAGAAATAGATGTTTGCTAAAAACTCTGTCATGTCTATTTTATTCCTTATGGACCAAAGCCCATTAACATTCTTAACAAGTTACAGGTCTTATATGTTCTAGTTAAAGCTTCTAGCAGCCTTATATTTGTTGAATTTTAACAGGCTCAACCTCAGAGATGGTCCTTTCTATGGTAGGCTCAGGGTCAGAGAAAGCTGCCATGGGACATCTCCTAGGATGAAACACACGCACTTACAGTGGTGACCATTTTTCCATCACTATTGTATCTGTAATCCCAGAGTACTTCCTTTTATATACAATAGAGTGTTTCTGGCAGCGGAATAAATGCTTTTGCTTCCAACAGTGCCTATGCCAGACTGGTGGCAAGGCAGGCCAACGAGGTTGAACACTGCTGGAGAAATCTGTCCATAATTTTTTAAGTCTGTGAGAATTTGTTAGATGTTAGCAGCAATGCCACTATGAAGTCCTTCACAAAGAAATAATTCTTACACTATAGGACATGAGGAAACTCATGATCATAAAGCAAAGGGAAAAGAGGAGATGTTGCAACTTGGATCTTTGTTTGAAAGTAACTGAAGAAATAAACATTTTCCCCAGAGAGCTGTTTAAAATGTATTAGAGTACCCACTTGCATTATTTATCTCAGTCTGTGTGTCTGAACTGATTGTGCAGTGTAACTTCTCAAAGCAGGAGAGGAAAGTTTGATTAAACGATGTGTGTGTGCCTAACTGCCTTTTTTTCTGAACTCAATACCAACTACTGTGCAATCATGTCTACCTCTTTTCACCTCATCATTTTTGAGCCACATTTTTCTTCAATTTCCATTTCTATTTCAGTCAGTCTTACACAAACACAGCCTATTTTTCACTTTATATTTGGACACATAAACTATTTTATTATATTTCAATCTAGGGTTATACTCTGAAAAGCCTCAGAAAATGCTACAAAGAAATTTCAGATCTTATATTTAGTTACAACTGACATGTTTTAAGGTGGATTACCATATATTCCTATGTGACAGAGGTAAATTATGTCTAACAAAATTATAGTATTTTCTTCAAATAATTCACAGTAAAGAAAAACTAAAGCCTAACTTTTTATATTACAATCTCATTTACTATTTCATTTTGGAAGCAGGTGTTTTTCAAAGTCTATCTTGCCTAGTAGGCTTTTTAAATTACAGAATTACTGGCCTCAGCTGAAATATCGGTCTTGTTGAAATCAGTGAGTATCTTGCCTTGACTCCAAGGAAAACAGGACACACCTGGATATAAAGTCCTGAACAACCTGGTTTTTATCTCATAGCTGGCCCTACTTGGACAAGGATGTTGCACAAGATTTCCCCTCCTATCTTCCTCTCCAAACTTCATTATGCTATGACTCTTTATGCACATTAATTCTTGTCTATTCTTGGACTGAGCAAACTGAATAAATTATTAAATTCATTCCCCTATTCATGCACTAAATAGTACTTCTCAACAAAAAGTTATTGTACCCTCATTTACTGAAAAGAAATATCTTCATGAGGTCCCCCAGGAATTTCACAGTCGTCTTTTGCTTTTACATACTTATTTTTCCAAATAGCTGTGAACCTTGTTAGACCCCTGTCCAGTGCCTGTGATACTCCATCATCAGTCCTTTGCCATGATGCATTTCTTGTATTCCCACTTGTTGTATTCTCCCTTTTATCCGGATTTTATCTCTGCAAGTGCTTTGCCTCCCCCCAGAACAGCTGCCTAGTTTTCCTAATTGCCTCTTGAAGCCACCAGTATAATCACAGGAAGAGAAGAGTCTGTGAAAAAATTGTGAATGAGAAGGAAATAATAAGAAGGAAAGAATAAATGAAGAATAAGAAGGGAAAACAAAAGGCCACCTTTGATCTTGGAGGCCTTCCATACTGCATCTACCTCCACTGCCAAGAAGCCACAGATGTTCATCACATAAACAGATGAAAGTGTTACTGTGAGGTGTTGCTAGTTCAGAATCTAAACACATATTCTCCCTGCTGCACTGGTATTTTTTTCTCTAATTTTTAATACTGAAAACTTTAAAAATACTGAAATAGGAATAAGGAAACAAAAAAGATAAGACTTATAGAAACCTCTCTAAAAGAAATTCCATATTCTTCTCTTCTTTCCTCTTGTTCACTTTCCCTTAAAAAGCTAAAATAAAATGGAGCAGTCTAACAGGTCTTGAGTTGTTAAGACTTCATGGAAGCTCCTGTTTAGAAGAAGCAAAACAGCTGTCTAAGGTTAAGCTTAGTCACTGCCAAACAAACGTACTGTGAGAGCATCCTCACATACAATCTCTTACCTGATACACCAAGTAAAATGGCCAGGGTTTAAAGAAGATCTTTGCTCCAGTTTGTATCAAAACTCAACTTGCCTGAGATAATGTCAGTAAGGAGTCCTGCACTGAAAATTAGTGGTATTTCATAAAGCTACAGGAAATCTGATCAGGAAATCAGAAATAGTAGACAAAAATGGATTGTGTAAAAATATCAACACCTCAAGGATTTTTTTTCAGGGCACATGCTCAAGAGATGCTCCAACTAACAAATGGATTCATAGAGCTTGTACTTGAGGTCTTTAAAGGATCCTAGTGAATTTATGCAGCCCGTAGTTAATGACAAAGGCAAATCTAAAACTCAATGTAATTAGAAAAGTGTTTGAGATCTGCTAGTCGCAGCTTTGGTAAAAGATATGTCACCAAAAAAATAGTATTTTGAATATGAAACTGCTATTATGTTGTGGTTCAGAATCGTTATGGACACGTCAAATGATTTCTAATAAATCTGAACACCAGAGAAAGAGATTTCTAATCCAAATGCATATGAGGACCTCTTAGAAGCAAAAGCTTTCCATATTCCATTAGTAATGAAAACAAAGTTGAAAAATTCTTGTGTAAGGTAATTGTTAAGGTTTTGTGTGATAGACCACCACCAAGAAAATCAGCTTTCAGATGTGAGATGTTATTGAACGTCCATTTAATTCAGAGTGACTCTGTTGATTTACTGTGGTTAAGCATTTGGCAGCAGACTATTTTTCTTTGATTGATAAATGCAGGGAAAAATAATTGTTTTGTTTATGCAATCTGCTGCTACAGGATGTTTCAAAAGTGATTAGCAGCAAGTGACCAAAAGAGAGTGGCTAATGCCAATGTGTACTCCACAGGGCGAGGTATGTGTTGGTGAGCTCTGGAGCAATGGCTACCCATGGTCAGGAGTTCACCATGGTACAAAAGTAAGTAAGTAAATGTGGAGAGTGGTGCCCAGACCAGGAAGCAAAACTGAGAGGTGTGCTTCCTTTCTCTCCTGCCCTTGGTAAAATGACTGCTAACACACATGTATGTGTAGAAAGGCAGACAAGGGAGTTATGTTTTGAAAGGCATTTAGTTCTAGATAAGAACCAAGGCCACAGGGAAGATGAAACACTGCATAGTGTTGTGGTTTGATTCAGCTGAAACGGAAAGTAAGGCCACTCCATGCTTGTCTGAGCAAATATAAACAGATACAGAATTGAGAGGAGAGTCAAAATGCTCTTCCTGATGTGTTTCACACTGCTGAGGTTCAAAGATTTGACAGTTCCTCATGCAAAGGTGCAGGACCTGTGAAACTGCAGATGTTTAATACTTCTTGGGGCAAAGAAAGAGTCAGTCTGTGCCCCAAAGAGGATAACTTTGCAGTAGTTATGTGAAAGGCCAGTGATGATCCTGAGATACTTAGGATGGAAAAATTGTCTGCGTATGCTGCAATGGTTTTAAACAACAGGATATTTGCAATAATATATTATGAATATACATTGAGAGAAAGAGAGCAATATCATCACATTTGCTTATCAGCCAGGGTTCTGCCCCATGTACTCGCTCTAGCCATAAAAATGATTAGGCTGTGTTTCCTCCCTAGCAGGAGCAGATGTGGGGAGTATGACTGACACTCCTTCTATACTATTATCACAAACAGATTGCTATCAGAAAGTCAATCTCTTCCCAGCTTTGCAGTGTGTCTCCAGGCTCTGACGGCAGTGACATGAGGGATATTTTAAGCAGCCTTTATATTCTAGAATGAATGAGAGATTTAATATGGGAGAATGCTCACTGATAAAAGTGACTTATTTACCATGCCCATTCTGTGTGCTGCATTCCAAAAGGAGCAGATAAAAAGCAAGAAATAATAATAATATATATATAGGCGATTTATTCAAATGTGATGTTGTCCACCACCAGAAAAATATTTGGCTCATTGCAAGACAGAAAGAGACAGAAAAGCTATGTGTCCTGTTAAGCAGAAGTTGTAGCAAGAAGAAATTATTTATAGAGAGAACACTAATGTCCATGAAGACCATAAGAAAGCCAGAATGTGTTAGGGCATACCTGTAACCCAGTCTGCCCCGTGTTTGCAGCAAGGACAATCATTTATTAGGTCTTCTCAGCATCAGCATATTGAAAAATGAAAACTATGCGTCTTTTATGCGCTATTAAAGACATAGGGGACATAGCTCAAAATTCTTCTTTAAATTAAATGCACACACCTAGAACCAGTTTTAGTCAGTGATAAAGTAAGCAGCTGTCTAGGGCAACAGAAGTAGGTCCTGCTGCCCATCCTGCTGTGGCTCTGAGCAGTCATGCACTGCACTGCTGCCTGGGGTAGAGGCTGCAGGCATCGGCTTTAGGGAGGTGACCTATTCTGGCAATAGGGAACTCCACCATAACTAACAGCAGGAAAAACAGCACCTATGCCCAGAGGTCTCCTTTGGACTGTGTTCCTTCTCCGCTCCTTCCTATGTCAATGCTTATCAATGAAAACTAGAGCGCTATTAGGTTTGAGTTGGGATTAGATTGGTGATAGGTGACAGGGAAAGGTTAACTACTTTATATGTTGGAATGTGTTACCAAAACCTTTGCTGTTACCACAAATAGGCTAAATTTATGACTGTAAGGATGGTACCAAAAATGCAATACAGATCACGTAATCATGTTTTCCAGCCAGACCACTTAGCAGTGCACATAAAAATATCACATAAAAAGGAGTCTAATGCCTCAGATCTTTACAAATGTCTAACAAATAACAGTTTGAGAGAGAAAAGAAAAAACATTATGCATAAAACATCATCAATATATGTTGCCCTGTTCAAAGAACTTATTTATGCATTTTGAACATTTGCATTTTACAGTTTACCATGAAATATTCTCTTTGCTTGGTTTCAGAGAGGAGACAGACAGCTGGTGGAGTCAGATGTAAGAATGTTTTCCCATTTAAATGGCTTAAGCAGTTGTCTTTCACGAGGACAGAGACCAGCTATAGAAGCAGCGAAGTTTATCTGGGCTTTTTCAAACTGCAGCTAAGGCTGTGTATTCTTGGAAGCACTACAGTCTATAGAGGTATAGTATTAGATATATGCCTGAGATATGCTTTAGACTAGGCAGTAAGTTAAAAATGGCTTTTTAGTGTCATCTCCCTATTGGGTTTTTTTTTGCAAGCTTCAGCTGAATCTTTAATGTTGTCTTAACCCTTTCAATGTGGGGAGAGGGGGTGGGAAGACTTGTTTATAAACCTGTGGTAGTTTGTATTACTACTTTTAAATTATAATTATAATATATTTTATTATAATTACAAATGTAATGTATAACTATATATAATGTAAGTAT